>VMDR010003865.1:18968-66763 GCA_007922815.1 Macrotus californicus | reverse complement strand
TGCCATTTAAAGAACTTTTATTTCCTAATTTTTTGTTGCTAATACATAGAATTATGCTTGAGTTTATATATTGACATTGTTTCCCGAGGCCTTGTTAAAGCCCCTATTAATTCTAGTAGCTCCATTACAGAGTCTTAGAATTTTCTATGCACATAATTATGCTGTCTCTGAATAAAGATAGTTTTACTACTTCCTTTCTAATCCATATGACCTTTATTTATTGCCTTATTGCACATGCTAGGTTCCCAGTACAAGACTGACCAGAAGTAGTGAGAGCAGACACCTTTGCTTTGTTTCTGTCCTGAGTGTGAAAGCACTCACAGTGTTGACATTAACTTTCATGGTAGCCTAAGGTTTCCCACAGATAGTCTGTATCAGGTTGAGGAAATTCCCATCTATTCTTAGTTTGTTCATGGCTTTTGTCATGAATAAGTATTGAATTTTGTCAAATGCTTTAAAACAAAATCTATTGAGATGATCAAATGTTGTTTTACCTTTAGTTTGCTCAAGTAGTGAATAAAATTGATTTTCAAATGTTAAACCAAACTTGACTTTCTTAAGTAAACCCAGCTCCTATTGGCAGTTACAGATCAGCCTGTGCTGCCTCAGGGGGGGAACCAACAACAGCTGATTGGAGGTGCTTCCGAAGTCTGAGCACCAGCTCTTGTGGGGTAGGGGGAGGGTGCATCTGAGACCCTGAAATATGCAGGCCCTTCTCAGAGTTCTGTGGACAAACTACTCAGGTTCCAGTCTCTGAGCAGCTAATTTCTGACAATTCCACCTCCTCTTTTTCTCCTCACAGCCCTGGGGTTCATGGTGCTCTCATAAAATCATGATTTCTCAGTTGGAAATACCTTGGAGATCGTTTAGCACAACCCTCCAGCCCATTCATGAATTCTTGCTACAGTAGTTCTGTCCAAAGGTCACTGTCCTGGGCTTCAACTCACTGCAGACAGAGAGCCCAGTATCCCTTGCTTCTTCAAATAAAAAGAAGTTAAGAAAATGAAGCAGGTTAAGAAAAGACGATATTATTGTTGGGGCATTAGCTTTCCTGAGCAGTTCTAAAAGGCCTAAAAAGCCATTATCCAGTTTAATTTATTTCAATGTGGGTTTCTTTTTCTTTTTTCAGTCTGGATTCTGCAAACTTCCATGGACATACTACCAGGATTCTGTAAGTTACTAATGGAAAATTATTTTCAGAATTTATTGTTATAGCACTCTAAAACAAGTAATATGGGTATATTTGGGGTGATTTCAATGATCTAATGCTTATAACAGAGTACTGCCACATACTTTTAATGACCATGTTCATTTTGTGTTCACATTCATAGTCTACTTGAGGCACTATTATGGATTAAGAACAAGGACACTGGATGTAGGGTGTCTGGGTTGGAATTCCAGATCAGCAATTCACTTCATGTTTGACTTTGGGCAAATTACACAGTCTTTCTGTGCCTCAGTTAATTACCCACATATAAAATGGAGATAATTGAAGTACCTCACTCATGAGATTGTTATGAAGATTCAATGAATTAGCATATTAGAACAATGCCTGGAACATAGTATGTACTATATAAATCGTAGTATCATTAGATGGCATTAGCTTAATTATTTCTAGCTATTAACAGAAGCAGACAGAATTAATGTCTATCTTAGTCATTATGTACCAAGTGAAGACTAAACAATATCACGTCACACATACAAAGGAATCATAGCACTTATAATAGATACAATGGTAAGAGAATTGAGTAATTATATGGCACATAGCACCGTAACACACTCCGTAACACAGAGTGGCAATTTAGTTGAACAAAATAATATCATTTGTCATATTAATATATATTTAAATTTTATCACATTTATAGTTTGCTTATATTTTTAGTTTTAAGATTGGTTTTCTATTTATAAGTCACAAGGACTGGAAGCAAATGTTTGCATTTACGTTGTGCATATTTCAATAACATGCAACTGAAAAGACCGTGCATGAGATATTGTTTTCCTTTGGAGTAGGTCCACCCATGATTCAAATTTGGGAATTACTAATATAGCAAGGCGAGCTATTTTCCTAATAAAGCATCATTCTTGGTGGTCACTGGAAGTGGGCCAGACATAAGGCAAGCCACTTCTGTCCCAGGTCAGCCACAAGGAGGGCAGAGGTGGCCATTTTGAAGCTCTTGAATCAGAGAGGCTCAGTGACTAGATTTGGGGTCCACTGTATGAAATTGGGAGAAGGTGTATTTAGAAGAGACTAAGTATCTGTGATGGAAGAAAAGCAAAGAGCCGGACATGAATAGCTTAGTGCAGAACTAACAAATGTTTGAGTTCAGGAGCCAGGCACCACCCTCGTAATAATTCTTGTACACGGATGACTTTATTCTCTATTTTTCTATGAAGAGACTGAGGCTCAGGAAAGTTAATTTGTTTACAGTTGCAGAGCAAAGACGTAGCCATGTCAGTGCACCCACCTGGGCTGCCTGGCTCCAAAGCTGATTATTTTGTACTATAGCTTTGTCCCTGAAAGCCATGGGCCAGCTCCGAAATAAAGACTCATGACCAGAACTCCAGCCTAGGAATTCCAGAATCCAAACTGTTGTGGAAACACAAGACCAGAGGAGCCTCTCTGAGTATTCCTTGGCTTCTGATCCACAGAGGGAAGACGCTTGAAGACTGGGTGACTGTGGTGGTCAATGTTATGTGTGAACTTGACTGAGCTATGGGATGTCCAGATAGCTGGCTAAACGTGATTCCTGGGTGTGTCTCTAAGGGTGTTCATTCCCAGAGGAGATTAGCATTTGAGTTGGTGGGTCCTCCCCAGTGTGAGGGTGCTAAATCATGCAGTCCACTGAGAGCCTGAAGAGAGCAAAGAGACAGAGAAAAGCTAAAGTAGCTTACTGCTTGAGCTGGGACATTGATCTTCTCTGCCTTCAGTGATTCTGGTTTTGGGCCTTCAGATCCAGACAGGAATCTGCACCATCCTTTCTGGCTCTCCAGCCATCAAAGTATACCACTGGCTTTTCAACGTCTCCAGCTTGAGGATGATAGATCGTGGGACTTTTCAGCCTCTGTAATTGCGTGAACCAATATTTCATTTTAATAAATCTCTTCCTAGATATATATATAGGCGTGTTTCTCTGGAGAACCTTGGCAGAAGCTAGAGAAGGCCAGCTCTCAATATTCTGACAGTTCTAGCTGCAGCTCAAGCAGGAGCATTTCTACCAGAAGCTTCTTTCTTTCCTTTGCCCAAATATGTTATGGAAGAACCACAGGCCATTTATTTTCACAAGTGGGTTCATGACCTCAAATAGTTATAGATCCAAATATGTGTGGGAAAAATAGGCTTCCTCTTCCTCAGTGTACATGTCTTCTTCTCTGGAGGAGAGGTGTCCATGCCCTACTGCTGGGAGATTCCTTTTCTCCCAGAACAGAGTGGATGCTGGAAAGAAAGCACACAGACCAGTGTGTCCCTCTCCCTCTCCCCAAGGATTTGCATTTTTGTTGTTGTTGTTGTTGTTCCTCTCCACTAGAAAACTATATGCTAGGCTTCATTTCTAAATGTTCACTTGGTAAGTTAGAGTTGAAACATCCCCATGACCTGTTTTCAGAAAGGCCGGTTCCCAAGTACAGAGACCCCTTTTGTAAAAGTGTTGTCAGTTCTCCCCCGTTGTGGCTGCAGGGTCCCCTGGGGGCTCCAGGGACACTTGAGAGCCTGCTTCCTCCCAGCCTAGGAGCCTCGGGCTGCCTCTGCTATGTAGGATAGGGGGCACTTCACGTTTCTCCCGCTGGCTTCATCCGATTGTCAAGGTCAGATATGGTTTTTGTGAAACACAGTTAATGTAAATATGTTTATGTTTAGAAAATTCTCTTTCAGCTTCACAACTCTTTAGTTAATGTCATGTAAATTATTAGAATTGTCAAGTTTAGGAAAATTTTTTTATCAAGATGTAAGATTTGGATGGAGTTTCCACAGACCAGGTCCTGGCAACATACATTCCAAATCTTGTTTCTCCCCCACTCCCCACACCCTTTTGGTGTTCAGTGTCATGGGGAACCTTCATGTCACCATGTAACCTCTGGCCTTGGACCTTCATGTCATGATACCAGGTGAGTTGGCACAGAAAGCAATAGAATTATTTCTGGAAGCTACTTCTACACCAGGATGGCTAATCCTAACTATAGAGGAAAGCGACCTTGATCCACATGAATATATACCACCAAACCCAAGTTCATTATGTCCCCAATTCAACTTCCCCCTAGGATCTTTGAAATGTCCATGGCCATACCAGCACCACTCAGCATGCGCAGAGTGTGAGAGATGGGGAGTAGTAAGGGAAAGGATGGTCTTAACTAAATGCAACTGAGTGTAGCATTACAAATATTAAAAGACATACAACCACCAGAACATGTTTCTACAGTTCGCCCCAGAGACTTAGAAGGGACTGATGCAAATGAGCTATAAAGCTTAAGCCTCCTTCCCTTCATGTTTTTCTACCTTGCATGTTAGGTGTGTGAATTTCTTACTCCTTATGGACCATTTTTCTTTGTGTTCATAGTGTCTTTAAGGTGCCAAAATATTTTTTGTTTGACTTTATTTCTATGCTACATGGCCTTCCCAGTTTGCTGAGATTGGCCATTAGCCATTTAATTATTATTTAAGTAATTAACCCCTGCTGCCCTTTACTCTAATGCATATTTACAGATGGTTGTCTGTGGGAGAAATAGCCATTTGAAGAGTTCTGCACTTGTGACTTATAATTTGGGACTTAGATTTGGAACTAAGCTTTGGTATTTCTGACTATAGTGTCTTGATATTTATGGTGCATCTTTTCTGGTTGGTCAATAATTTAGACTTCATGTACCTTATTAGCAGCTGCTCAGGAGGGTAGGGTAACTGCTCAAATCTTTAATGTCCCCTTATGATTTCCTGAAGTGAATTTCATGTACAACACATTGCCTGTTTAGGTCTCATAATCCCAAACAGTCTCCGAATTTGGCGAAAATATGGCCAGCTATTGTCATGTGGTGTATTTACAAATAGACCAAAACACTCTTTTATTGATATGGTTTCAAGCTCTACATTATTTCCTACAGGATATGAGGCACTTTATGGTTATAGACCTTTTCTTAATGTTTCCTCTTACAGAAAGAAAAAACACTAGAACAAAAAATAAAACTCAGAGAAGAAAGAGACGTAGTATAGAATGGTTGAAGGGTAGAACTTACACAGAGAAAAGCAGACATGCAAGCGTGGTGACCACATCTGGGTTAATAAATCAACTCTGAGCTTCTTTGTGAAAAAAATACAAAGGGAACTCTGACAAGTTACAAGGTACACACTGTTCAGCAGATCAAGCCATCACTATTCTTCAGAAGCTCAGCTTTTCCTGGTTCTGAGATGGGGCCCAGGATATAGCTCATTCACTGTTTAAGTCCCATGTGGTACTTGATACTTAGTAAATACTTATAAATATTTGTTGGGACAATGAATAAATAGATGAGAGAAAGCAATGTTTGCTTTCTCTAATAAGTTGAAAATGATTAAAGGCCCATTCTGTGCTTCATTCATCTTTTTATCCCCCAAAATACTTACTATGGTCCATTCACTCAACAAGCATTGATTAAGGGCCAATTGTGTGCCAGGCAGTCATCTAAGCTCTGGGAATATTATAGAGAACAAAACATTCTAATGAAGCTGAACAAACAATAGTTGAGATAATTTACGTGTATATGTGTATGTATGAATATTTATATAGTACATTAAGTAGTAAGTGATCCTTCAATACAGTGAGCACATGTATGAATTCCAAAAGGAGCCCAACACCCCAGAAAACCCTGTAGGGTTTTCTAACCGAGGCCTCACAATTGTGATACAATGACTCTGTTTGCAGAATGGCTTCACTGGAGGCCTCGGAATAGTCCCTGGATTTCGTGCCCTTTAATAATGGATGGGGTATCTTTTGAAAATTCTAAATCAGAAGGCTCTGGGCTAACAGACTTTGGAGGCCAGGAGCTCTCCTGGGAAACCCCATCCTCAGATTGAATAGTGGGAGCCTAAGCTGAGGCTATCTTTAGAAACAGGATCTCCTTGGGGCCCATTTATAGCCCTGAGCCATTCTGCTTCCTACTAAGGGAACTCCCAGAATGGGGCCACCCTACCCAGCCAAATGCCCATGGTCAAACACAGTCATTGGCCCCTGAAGAATGTTCTCTCTCCTCTCTTTTGGCTCTCCTTCAGTGTACAGGGACTGTTCGGCATCCCCCTTATCTGCGGCGCCAAGAAGACTAAGAGTCCCTTGACAGCAGGGGCTGGTAGGGCGTGCACTGGAGGCGGCCTGACAGCCAGGGCCCATTAACCTCCTCTTCCAGCTCCTTGTTTTACAAGTGGTCATCGCCACCTCGCCTCCAGTCAGAAGCCAGTAGCAGCTTTATAGCCTACTTACAGAAAGTGGCTCAGCACTTAGGCATTTTCTGGTGTCCCAGGGTTCAAAGTGAAATTAATTTCCATTACCTCCCATAATAAATCACCTCACCCAACACGTGTATGAAATTCCATTCAGGAGACTCAAAAGCCATGCTGGGCTCCACAGAAAAGCCTACACACTTCAGCTTGCACTTAGTTAATTTCTGTGTTTGGGATAAGAGTTGATGGGGCCCTGCAAACAATTAGGTCCCAAGAGAGCCCATGGGACGGAAAACAGCCCTAAAAAGACACAGACAGGAAGCCAGCCTGAGGATGCTGGGTTTATGCAGAGAAGGGAGACTTCTTTCTCTCTTGGAGCACTTTTTGGTGGCCCCTTCCTCTCCTTCCATGGCCTTTGTTATCACAGGCACAGCAGCATGGAATCCGACAATGTAGTGGGGACAGCAGTGGACCCCTGTTTGACATCATCACCTGGATCTTGTGGGGAACATTCTGAAGCCTTTGTGGGGATGTGTGTGGCTAGTCATCCTGATGCTCAATCATTTTATAAAAGAAACTGCCGAATGATCCTAAGTGTGGCATATAGCTGGATAATGAAGAAAAAAAATAGCAAGGTACGGCGTCACTGAGACAAACCCACGGAAGCTGAAAGGATGGGGAGCGTGACTCACACTTAGCAAATCATGTCTGAGGAATTTAAGCCAGGGAAGCAAAGGGAGAGGGAAAAAAGACAGGCCCAGAATCTTCCAGCTGGAAGAGATCTCACAGAGCGCTGACTCCAATCCCAAAGTTAGAGACGAGGACAAAGAAAAAGAGACAGGAAGTTTTAATAGGAACCAGTACTGTTTACTGGGTCCCCACTGTTCTTACAAGGTACTAACACATAGCATTTGCACCAAACAAACTGCATGGAAACCCTGTTTTTTACATTTTTTATTTTTAAGAAGAGGTTTAGATTTGTAGAAAAATTGATTAAGATATTACCGAGAGTTCCCATATACCCCACAAGCAGTTTCCCTTCTTTTTAACATTTGATATTAGTAGGGTGCCTTTGTTATAATGCATGAACTGACAATGATATATTGTTATTAACTAAAGTCCACATTTTATTCAGATTTCAGTTCTGAGGAGTTCCAATCAGATTTTTTTTTTTTTGGATGCCCATCCATTGAAATTTATCTGATCTTTTTTCTCATGATTAGACTGGGGTTATAGGTTTTTTTTAAGGATTGAGATAGGTATTTTTATCCTCAATTTCACATGAGAAAACAAAGCCCCTGTGGAATAAGGGGAATTACCTGACTCAAGGCGGCAAAAAGTGATGGAGCCAGGTTTGGAACCCAGGTCTTTCTGAATCCAGAGATCAAAGTTTTTAACTATCACACTGCTTTCTTGTAACTCAATGAATTGGAAGGCCACCTGGGAGTTAAAATCTGGGACCCAACTGATGTTCTTTCACAGAGATGGGTGGATAGATGGACGGACAGACAGATAGATGACAGATGAGTAGGTGGATGCATGATGGATGAAGTGATAGGGAGATAGATAGATAGATGATAGACATTTTATAGTTAAACTTTCTATGCACTCTTAAGTAATTGGTGGCTTATAATGAACAGCAGATTTCTCAATTTATTGCTGGGACTCTTTCCATTAATGTGGTAGATATAAAACTTCAGTAGGCATGAGCATCATTCAGGTAGCTTCTTACAATGCATATTTTTAGACATCAAGGCTTTATTCTTATTCAAAAAAGATCTGGAGTAGAATCCAGAAATTTAGATTTTTAAAATAAGCACAACTTTTTCCTCCATGGGATTATAGATAGGTACAAGTGATTTTGAGGGCACACTTTGTAAAAAAATTTAAATCTTCCTGTTTGTATCTTGGCAGCATAGTTCTCCCTTGGTTTGGAAGAAAGAAATTCATTCTGATGTCCAAACTTCAGAAACTCCAATCGGTTGGCTAGACTGAGATAAATCTGACTTTGAAAAGTAAATGGACTTGCTTTAATGACCAAATAGATTTATGGCTTATGTTGGGGGCTGGTATGCCTGGGCACTTCACATATATTATCATAGTATGCTTGTATGTCTTCATGTGTACTGTCACATATTCGGTCTTCAACAAGCTGAGGGGTAAGCAAACCAGCTGTCTTGTGGCATTCTATGGGTGAATCACTTGAGTCTCAGAGAGACTTGGGAAGGTCACATGGGTGGTTGTCCAGGTATAAGGACTTCCCTAGGCTGACTTTGAGTTGTGTATCAGCATCCGTTTACTTAAATGACTTGATGGGCTCAGGTAACAAGTTTATAAGAGGAGATATGACCCAGTTCAGTGCTGCCAAGACTTTCACTTTTTGCAGAAGGCATTTTCCACATGGTGGGAAATCTGCCCATTAGTAGCTCCAACCTTGCATTCAGTAGTGTTGTGGCCTGGGTGGAGGGATGCTCTTCCATCCTATTTGAGTATGAAAACGATCCCAAGGGATTCCCTGGATTCTGACTGGTCCACTTTGGATACATAACAATATCTAGATATACCTCATTGCCAACGAGATGAGGAACTGCAACTGGCCAGACCTGGGCCATGTGCCTAAAAATGAAGCCCCATTAGAATCACAAGTACAAGAGCAGATGCAGATCCTTAAAGTACAGGGGTGGGGGCTAGACACAAGAATAAAGGGAAAGGGTTCTCCTGCAATAAGGAAAAGTCAGGTTATTCACCCAGACATTTTCCAAAGTAATTTACAATGGACATTTCTCTTTTTTTCCCTGTATATAACTATCAATTCACTTAGAACTAGAGTTTCACAGACCTCACTGAAGGAAATGCTGTACCATTCAACTCATCAGCAAATTCTTCTTTATTAGCAATTACTGATAAACTTCAGCCAAGTCAAATGACTACAATTTTTAATAGTCACAGGCCCAAATAGTAGTGTTTTATTGCAGTAAATAAGATTCCACAACCAACTTCACCACATCAGAGCACTCCAACTCTGTCAATCAGGATGACTCCTTTCTATAAACATTCGTTTGTAATACTCCCTTTTCCATCCTAAAATGAAATTTGTAGATAGTGTAGTCTACCTATACCTAAAATTTCAAAAAAGATCAATATTATGCTTTAAATACAACATAATGGAAATAAAAATATTTTAATATATATTAACATCTAAGACAATATATAAATGTTTAACTACAACTATACTAGAACATGTACTAAAGGCCCACGTGTACTAAAGAAATTGGACATGTGCATTTATACATAGAATCTGTAGGAACATGACAGGTACAGATACAGAATAATAAGGAGGTGGAATATTGCTAATGCAAGTACCCTGACTGGTGTTGCCATCAATGATGTGATATTTTCAAAGGCTGAACTGCACAGAATAAAGGATAGTTTTCTTCATTTACATGATAGATGCTTTGCTGGAAAGTTCAGTGCATACTTTGTGTTAATATGTACATTTCATAGATAAGTCCCTTTAACATTTCATATAATAAGGGTTTGGAGAGGGGGAAAAGGTACAGAGAATAAGTAGCATAAATGGTAGGTAGAAAATAGACAAGGGGAGGTTAAGAATAGTATAGGAAATGTAAAAGCCAAAGAACTTATATGTGTGACCCATGGACATGAACTAAAGGGGAGGAATGTGGGTGGGAGGGGGTGTGCAGGGCAGAGGGGAATAAAGGGGGGAAATGGGACAACTGTAATAGCATAATCAATAAAATATATTTAAAACAAAAAAAATATAAATTCCAGTTCCATGTTTAAGCTCTAATAATTATAAATAGGTTGTTTGTTTGATTTGCCTATAGTTCAGCCTAGTGGGACATTCCACTGTCATGCGGGAAAGGGAACAATTCTTCACACGTGTGACAACCCACATAGTATCCATGACTTTTAGAATCCCTGGTCCCAGTCCACTAAAAGCCAGTAGAAGCCCCTCCACCAGTAATTTGACATCAAAACACGCCCATAAATTTCCCAGATACCCCCCATGGTGCGGAACTGCCCCTGCTGAGAATCACCGAGATACAAGTTATCTTCTGGGTTGTAATCAAATTCTCGAGTTTCAGAAAGAGAACTGGAAAGAGAAAATTCAGGGTCCCAACAGTATGTTTACCAAACTTTCATGAGGAGAGCATTGGATGGGGCATATTTAGGCCGTTTTTTTCTGTTTGGAAAACCAATAAATGTGTAGTTAAATCTAGTGCCCCATGGACAACATTGGCGCTCCATTTTTCTCTACAAAATCCTTGTTTTCTCAATGAGATAGAAACACACAAAGAATAGGTTAGGAATCATTAGGTATTGCTAAATTCCCACCCATAAGGCCTGGTGCAAAGTATATTGCATTTCTTATCTCTTTAAATGAAGCTTGTAAGGAAGACATAATTTTCCCTTTTATGGTGAGGTTATAGAGGGTAGTAGATCTGGTGAGTCAGCCTAATATCAGACCTTGTACCATTCTTCTTTGTTTTCAAGCACAGCAGCTGAGCTGTCAGCATAGCACCAAGGATAAGCCAAGGGTTCAAATCTTGATTCCATCACTTCCTGCTGTGTGAAATCGGGCAAGTTATTTAATTTCTGTGTGCCTCAGTTGACAACTGGGAATGATAATAGTATTTCTTTTCAGAGGATCACTATTAATATTAAATGGGTTAAAACACTTAAAAATGTGCCTGGTAACCCTCCTCTTCTTGGTGGGGGTCGGGCATATGGTCCTGGTCCCCGTAATGTACGGAGGCAGAGGGAAAGTGCTCCGGCCCCCTCGGGGTCATGTCTTTGCTGCTGACAGTTTCCAGTCCGCCGGTTCTATCCTCAAGCTCCAGGACACTGGTTAAAAAAAAAAAAGGAAAGAAAAGAGAATGTGCCTGGTATATAGTAGTTTCATGATTATTGGCTATAATAATAGTCATCAATTCTTTTTCAGCTGCCTGAGGCAGTTTTGAAATTTCTTCTCCTGGGTCTAAGTTTATCTACAAAGGCCCACATTTCTTCCTTTGTTTGGGATTATGCCTGTCATCACACCCATTGCATTGCATGAGCTGGGCATTTCATAATTCTGATGCAGCCTCTGTCTTTCCCATCCCTGGACCCCACTTCAGTCTTCCATTAAAAAGAAAAAATATATATGTCTATATACATATATATGTGTGCAGGTGTGTATATATATCTATATATCTATATATATGCTTGCTCTGGGAAGATACATGAGTTCTCGGCTCTTCCTCTAGCTTGCTGGGCGACCTTGGATAAGTTACCTCAATTCCCCAGGCCTCCACTGGGGCATTTGTAAACCAACGACCTCTAAGAGTCCTTTAGGCATCATTCTTTCCTCTACCCCATCCCTACCTGGATGAGGAAGAATTCTGGAACTAGAGAAAAGAGACTTTCCTTGTTAGAAGTTTTGGTGGTGTTTATTTATTCAGCATTGGGTTTTTTAAATGGACTCAGCTACTCTCAGAAGTCAGAGTTTATCTGCCTATTAATTTCTATCCCCCTGGCCATAAAAATGACAGCTACGAATGTGGAGATGCACCTGCTCCGTGTGGAAACCAGGCACTCTAACAGTCTGCCCAACTGAGGTGTTCAGTGATTATTATCTTTTTTATGTGCACTGCACTCTGCCTTTTACACACACACACAAATCTGTCAGTCATTAGAGCCATCACATGAGGAAAAAATTCAGAGATAATCATCCCAATTTTGCAGATGAGAAAACTAAGCCACAGGGAGGTTATGCAAGTTGTATATGATCCCCTGGTCCGATTCAGGTCTGCTATCCCCTAGTCCAGCGATTTTCAATTGATGTGCTGCTAGAAGTTAGGGGTACTGACCTCTTTTCCCTTAGATTGTCAAGTAAAAAAGTGGTAACAGCCAACACAGCCATCCAATGTGAATGAATCAAAATTATACCTATTTTTGTCAGATTTGTAAAAAATAATATTTTTTGGTGTGCTGCAGAATTTTAGTAATTAGTTTGTGTGCCATGAGATGAAAAAGGTTGAAAATCGCTGTCCTAGTCTGATGCTCTTCGCACCAGTGATAACAAGCACACAGAGAGCCCCACAATCAAATATATCTCAGATATATTACATCACTCAATCTTCACAACAGCCTTAGGAAATAGGTATTATCACCCCATCTCATAAACAAACTCAGAGCCTTACTAGACTTAAAATTCCCCTTGGGCAGGACCGCGTCACATTTTTCAGTGAACTCACCCAAAGTAACCTAGATTGAGAGGGGCAGAGTTGAGGCCACAGCCAGATCATTTCTCTGTTCAACACATACTCCCAGGATCCCAGTGCTGAGACAGGAAGGGGTGGGCTCTGGGAAAGAGAAGGGCTGCTTCAGTGAGGAAGAGGAAGAGGAAGGAGAAGGCCTGGTTTCACCTATCACTACCTGTATGCATCAGCTCCCCCAGAAATGCTTCCCCTGGAGCTCCTGAAGGAATGGATTCATCCAGTTTTTATATTTTAATTTATGCATTAAGGAGAGGACGTACACTCTTCCCTCTTGTCAAGATCTGGGGCTAGAACAACCTATCAGGGATAACTTGGGGGAAAAAGCAACACTAACATCTCATCTAAATTCCAAGATCCAGGCCGGATTGAAGACAATTCTTGACACTGACTGGAGATGGGCCTTAGTTCAGACTGAATGCCATTGTAGTGGACCTCGCTTCTTGAACTTAATTCATTCCCCAAGGCTGTTTGAGAAGTAATTTGTTAGAAAACTGAATCATTTTTTTTCCCCATTAGAAATACAGGTATCAGCATGAAAGGATTGTTGGGTCAAGAACTGAAGTTTCGTTTGACAACTGAGACATTTCTTTCTTTCTGTGAATAACTTGGTCAAAAAAATGAATTGTTTGAGATGGGAGGCATTCAAGAACCAAGGTCTGACTCTGAATTCAACAAACCCCCCTTCAGGGGCTGCATTAAGCACTGACAACACAAAAATGAGGAAGACCATCCTTGCACTCCATCTAACAGGGGAGGTGGATGGGAAAACTGAAGAAGTGGAGGGCGCACACCACAGGGGCTCCAGAGTCATAGCCATGGATGGAATCCCTGGTCCAGCCTTCACTGTATGGCCTTGGACAAATTTCCGAACAGTTATTTCACCTGTAAAGGGGGAGGTATGATATTGGTCCTACCTTATGTATAATTGTTGCAAAGATTAGATGACTTAGTAATGTGAAGTGTTTAGAACTGTGCATCACACAAGGTAAGTGCTACCATAAAACCATTATAAGATGAAGTGAGAAGAACAGTAACAGGGACAAATCCAAGGCATTGGAGAGGAAACGGTGAATTCTTTCCAAGACAGTGGGGATCAGGAATGGCTTCTTGGATTTGGGAGGATGACTAGGATTCTTCTCAGGAGATGGCAGAGGGGGAGCAGATGGGACACTTAGTAAGTACTACTAGGATAAACTACCACCTATTGAGTGCTTACTGTTTACATGCCCCATGCCACTGCCTGACATAGGTCATCTATTTAATCCTCTCACTAAAAGTTTATGAAATTGGTACTATTATTACGACCATTGGACAGATGAGAAAATAGAGAACCAGAGAAATTAAATAACCCACCCAAGTTCACACGCCTCGTACAGGCAGAAGTAGGGCTTAATTAATGACGGCCGATGTCAGAATAAACTTATGAAACTGTCAAGCGATGTTTTAGTGCTTCTCTGTCCCACCAAGTATTGAAAGCAACTTTCCGCATTCCAGCACTTGACCGTTTAGAACCTGAGACCCAGACACTTGTAGAGCTTGCCCTTCAGGCTGTCTCTACGTGCACAGCTTGTCTCATGGGCTGACGACTACTGTGCTGAGTGCTGGGGTAGGAGGGGACAGCTATTGATGGGGGGAGCTTTCAGAGGACAAGATGGGAGCCCCCCAGCTTTTCTCCCAGCCCCTGCTGCAGGCACTGCCCGCCTTCCACCTTTTCTCTGAGCGACCCTGTGACGCCTGATGAAATTAAACCTGCCCCAACAGGAGCAAACTCTGGGCATCTGGTTCTCTGGCACTTTTAGTCTAATTGCTGCCCAATGAATATAATAGCTCCCTGACTATCTTTTCAGCGACACAGGCTTCTGAAGCCATTCAGAAAGGGCTGAGCACCAATAACACTCACCCTTCTGTCTGAGGGCTGAAATCCAATATCAGCTGGAGGGTCCTGGTTTACAACTTGGTTTTCATCTCAACAAGGTCCCTCAGTCTCAGGTTTACTGTCCAGTCGCTAGACAGGAGCAATCTGTGACATCCCCCTAACCTCTCTCCTGCTTCTCACGTCCCAGGGCTGCTAAACCCAGGATAGGATCACAGGATTACTTTTCAGTCTGAGAACAGGAGCTGCAAACTTCAGCTGAAACCCATTTTGCTGAGCAGCGACCTATTGACCTTGAAGAGGCAACTGGCTCAAATTGTACAGCGTTCAAGTTTGCAGACCAGGTGGCAAATTAGACCTGGAAACGTAGTCGGCAGGTGTGGATCCAACATAGGAATGTGCCCACATGTATCGCCTTGTCTTCACCCAAGGTCAGACAAGGAGCGAAGAGCAAGCCCTGCTCCTAATAACTAAATCTTAGGTCCCTCAGTGTTTTAATTATCTATTGCAGGGAAACAAAACAGGCCACTTCAAATGTAGTGGCTTAAATCAAACTGTCGCTGAGACTGAAGTCATCAGCAATATCCAAGATAACTCACTCCCATGGCTGGCACCTTGGCAGAGACAACTGGAACACTGGGCTCAGCTGGGACCCTAAGGGACGTAGGCCCATCTCTCCATATAGTCTCGGGTTCTCACCCTGTCTGCACAGAGTTTCCATATAATCCTTCAGCCAGGTAGCTCAGCTTCTCATGCAGTGGCCAGGGCTCCCCAAAGTAGAAACTGTTGGTCCTTAAAGCGTAGGTGTAGAAATGGCAGTGTCATTTCTACTGCGTTCCACTGGTTAAAGTCATAGGGGGCCAACTCATGTTCAAGGAGGGATTTTACAAGAGTTGTGAATATTGCAGGAGCAGCTTGGTGGAAGCTGTCATTGGAGAGTAGCTATTACACTCAGCTATGCATCTTGTTCATGCTATAAACAAGAATAAGCTGCGTTTCCTTATGCAAGCATACCTTCATCTTGCAGAACTACCATTTGTTTTGTGCTTGCCAGAGGTGAGGCACTATGCTAAATGGGTTATATCATGGTCTCTTTTAGATTTATAAAACCTGAGAGAGCTAGGTACTTGTACTACCAGCTTACAACTGAACAAACTAAGGTTCAGAGAGGCTGAGTAAACTCTCCTTAATTATTCAGCTGGTAAGCTAGGATTAAATCGAATATTTATTTGCCTGCAAAAATCTGTTCTTTGTTTTTAAAATATATACAGACAAAAGTCACAGCATTGTCACTTCTTATCATTCTGCTACAGCAAAAAGCCAGCCACACTTGCCAAAGCTGAGGCTGTTGGTATTTTGTCCAAGAGCCCAAGGTTGTTGAGGAAAAATGTGGCTATACGCTCAGAAGCTCATTGCTCCAGGCTGGTTGGGCATCCCACCCTGGGGTTCTACCAGACTCTGCTTCTATGCTTTAGAGGAACTTGAGCCCTGGACAGAAGGCCTTTGATTTCATTCACCTCATCCTTGCTGCAGCAGACCTGGATCTAGGAACTCAGTGACCCGGTTCATTGCTCAGTTTCCTGTCTCAGTCTTCAATTCCTTTGCCTGGCTCCTACTATTGGCCTTCCTGGAGGCTGAGGATATAATGATAAAGATGTGGACATACTCATACCCTAGTTAGTAAAGAGGTAGTAACTGTAAAGAATGGGGAAAATCCACAATGCTATGGAGGAACATAGGATGAGCACAGAGTTACATGAATCAGCCAGGGTAGATCATGTTATGCTGTGGTCAAAAAAAAAAATGTAAATTCCAATGGCTTAAGACAACAAGGGTTTGTTTCTCACTCATGCTGCAGGTCCGCTGCAAGCTGACAAGGGACCTAAGCTAATGGAGCAATCAGCAATGACAGAGGGAATACAGCTCAGGAGGATCTTGAACTGCCCATGTAATGCTATGGCCTGCAAGTGACATGTTACTTCAGGTCACAACTTAGCCACATCCATTCACAGCCCCACCCATCCGGAAGGAGTTCCCACATTTGGTATTCCTATGTGCATAGGAAATGATGTCTAAGCTGAGACCCAAGGGATGATTAGGGGTGGGGTAGAGAGTAAAGCATGAGTATTTAGGCAGGGGAAAGAGCAGGAACAAAAGCTTGGAGGCCAAAGAAAGAATATGATTTTGGAGGACATACACTTGGAGGGTGAAGGGTGCAGCGGGGTAGAAACGGAGGGTTCTCGGTCAACACTGTAGGACTTAAAATATCATAGATGTTTCTCATGTGAAAAGCAGCCATACAATAAGCTAGTTGATGATTCGTGCGCTCATTCATTCACTTCTTCACGTTGGATGTGTGCGCCTTCCAGTGATGTTTTAATTCAAAGAATTTTAGTTGCTTTCCAGTATTCCTTCATTTATTTGGTCATGGTCACTGTGTGGACAGATGGCTATGAAAGTACTTTCTTAGCAACGTTATCAATGCTAACTCACTGACTTTATTATGGTGTTTTATCCAACAAACAACTTTAGAAAAAAGTTCTAACCTGCATTAATCATAATGAAATTCTTAGACTTCGAGAAGGTAGGAGAGAGGAGTGTTGTTTCTGAGTGAGTGAACATTTCAAACGTCTGCAGAGCAGGCCTGTGCCATCTCCTATGCACATGTGAGTGATGGAATCCATCTGAACAGGAACTTAACGAAGCTATGACTTTCTCCTTATCAGTGTATGGGGTCAAACAAGTAATTTCCATAGGCTTGTGTCAGAACTAAACATTCCAGAAAGTAGTATTTCACTGAAGGAGGTTAATGTATTTACTCATGGTTCTTTTAATTAGATATTAACTGAGCATGTACTATATGCCAGAGCTAGGAACCAAAGCCATAGTAGTGAACACAACAAAGCCCCTGCCCACATGGAGTTGACAGCCTAGTCAGGGAGACAGACAATGAACAAGTGAATATATAATGTGTCAGATAAGTGCTATGGATAAAAATAAACTAGGGTAAGAAACATAAATGGTTAAGTAAGGCCTTAAGGAAATGAAGGATGACATGTGGGAGAACAGGTAAGGAAAAACAAAGAAAAAGCAAGAGCAAAAAGCCTTGAAGTAGATCACCCTTGAAATGCTCACAGAACCACGGCGGGGGTTGGGGGGGGCGAGGGGAGGGGTTATGTCTAGAGAGATGTTAACATTGGGGAAAGAAGTCAAAGATGTTGTCTCAGCAGTGGGAGAGGGAGACAGATAATGTCTCTCTCCATTGTAAAACGTTTTGCTTTCAATCAGAAGGAAGTGGAAAGCTGGTCAATTATTTTGACCAAAGATTGGCATGATCTGATTTAGGTTTTAGAAGGAATAGAGTTGGGGTACCTGAGAATGAAAGCCAAGAGATTTCTTTGGAGGCTATCACGGGTGAGAAATAATTATAATTGGTCCTTGATAGTAGCAGTGGTTGTAATAGTGAGTGGTGAGATTCTGCTTATATTATGAAAGAAAAGCTGAAAGTATTTGATATTGGATTAAACATGGGATGTGAGAGAAGGAGTAGAGTGGAATATGACCCCAAGGTTTCCATCCTGAGCAAATGGAAGAATGGAGCTGTCATTTACTGATATGAGAAAAGCTAAGAGCCCAATATGTGACATAGTATTTGAATTCCTGTTAAACATTCATCAAAGTATCAGGTATATAATTGAATATGAGTCTAGATGTCAGGGAAGTGAATAGGGTGGAAATTTGTATGTAGCCAAGGGGAAAGCACTATCTAATCCACAAGGTAAACTAGTTTCACACTTGGGTGCTTATAATGGTCTTCACCGAGCTCTATAGGGAGAGTTTACAGGAAAGAAACAGAATGTTCTAGAGAAAGGGAGTTCTCTGGTAGAGTTAAAAGTAGTTCTCACACTACAGCACTTGGAACTTGATAACAATTATTTCAGGTACATGAGAGAGAACCGGTGTTCTAATGAACACAGAATTAACCCACATAGATTTTTTCCAACCTTAATCAAGGCCACATGGCCCAGATCACACCATTTTATTCCATTCCACAATGAGTCAGGTACTACCAATGTCTCTACAAAGATGAGGGTTATGAGTTTTGCTTAAGGAACTCAGAGCTAAGTAGCCATGCCGGTCAAATATCCCACTTCGAGGTCATTTCTTGATCAGATCAGTTCTTAAGATGTAGCAAGGAGTCTTCGAATGGGGTTAGTGGACACAGAGGGCTCAGGCAGTGAGAAAAGCTGTGATTCTCCCACTGTACAACTGTAACATTTAAAACATCCTGCTTCAAGGGCAAAGCTTAAAACCGAAAATGTCATTTTTTAAATTCTAGAATGATCTCTATTGAAGTAGAAGTGAATATTCCCATGCAAGGGGAAAATGTTTCTCTTTATGCTATTTAAAGAAATAAAGGTAACAGAGACACCATTTTACATTCACTAAATTAGCAAGAAGGAAACATCAGTGATGACATCTAGGGCCATTGAGGGTGTGGGAATATTCAGCCCATGCACACAGGAGAAAAGCAGTTTGGTACAGTCTTTGGTGAGTACCAGTGCATTACATACTTTGGTAGATTGGACAATCTGTCCCAGGTCTGACCTCCCCGCCTCCTGCTAAATATAGAGTGCATATCCCTGTCCTTGACTTCAGGCTCAGCCATGTGTATTTGTTTGACCAGTGGGATGAGCAGGTATGATTTAAGTGGGGATTTGAAATGTGCTTGTGTAGTTGGGTGTGAACTCTGATGCTTGTACCATCTTCGTAAGCACACGTCCAGGTTAACCTGCTGCTGTTGAGACCAGGACGAGAGATCTATAGAGTCAGCCCAGTTGAGCCCAGTTTAGATGTGCCAACCAGCAGATCTATGAGATTAAATGATTGCTGAGTTATGTCACTGGCTTTTGGAGTGTTGTTATACAACACATTTGAAGCACTAGCCAACTAGTACATACACCGAGTATCATTAACAATGTTAATGTTCTTCTATCCTTCAAATACACTTTGAGAGCTTGTTCGGATAAATTCACATGTGTATTAGTCAGCATTGGTGAGGTTATTCTGATGTAACTAACACATGAGGCTTAACTCAACAACAATGTATTTCTCACTCATGCAAACCAGATATGGGAAAATATTAATAATGTGTGTCTAATGGCACACATTTTGAGCCTGAGTCACATCTACCCATACCATACAGATGGAGCAGTGGGGGAGAAACGGAGAACTACCTGGACAGCCAGATGAGCAGAATAGCGCTAATAATCAGAGAGCTATCAAATTTCAAATCTTTCTCATTTGGCCTAGCAATTTCTCTTCTGTGTATTTAGTCTTTGGAAATAATTTAACAGAGTAATTTTTAAAGCTTTGAGTTAACAAGCTCTACTTTTACCTGACATAGCAGAAGAACCAGGAACAGCCTACTTGTCCACCATGGGGAATGCATAAGTAAATTAAGGTATGCACAAGGTCATAAAAGGTATTTACAGCATAAGATTAGGAAAAAAAGAGAAATAATGTTTATAACAGGATGATTTTTAATTATGTAAAATATTTTTGAAAGTACAAATTTTAGAAGGAAATATGACATAAGAAAAACATAGGGTGGGGATTTATCAGTGGATTATTTTTGCTTTAAAGACCTTTTAACCATATTTTTATGTTATTAAAATAAAAATAAAATGACTCTCATTAAATATCCTTCTGATGTTGCTTATCTGGGAAGTAACTAGTTAGAAAATACATTTGCTATGGAATGCTAACCCCCTGGAGAAATGAGATAGTGTCTATTTAAACATCTTAAGGGTATCAGATGCTAAGGTGTAGTAACTTGCAATGAATACCTGTAATTTGATGAATTGGTAACCAAATCCATCCACCTGAATCCAATCTTTTTTTTTTTTTATCATAAACTAGACTAAAAACAAAGAGCAAGATTTTAAGCTTTTAAGCTATCAATTCAGGTGAAGCAGAATTTAATCTTTAGTAAACCTTAACACATAATCTTCACAAAAGGAAGATAGTTTTAGAGCCCAGGAAGAGGGGTGGCCCAGCTATTCAGCTAGGACGCTCCCCTCGGGCTGGAGCCAACAGACACACTGGCATTCTTACACATTGAACAATGCTCAGCTCTCCTGCCCTGGGAGCTGTGGCCCCAGAGCCAAGGCCCAGGTCTCTGCCTCCCAGATGGCACATCCACAGGCACATCTTTGATGTGGGTCAGGGTCAAAGTTTTGGAGACAATTTCAGAAAGACTCATTGTCTCTGGACATAGCTTCTCAAACTCCTGAAAAAAAGTATAAAAAATTCAACATACATTTTTGGAAATGTAAATAAGAAATTCTCAACTGCTGTGGCTCCAAGAGGTGTCTTGATTTCTTAGTACATTTTTTCAAAATAAGCTTTTCATTCATTCACTGCATAGAAATCCATACTGAGCGTCTATTTCGAGCTAGAAGCTAGAGGTAAGGTAGAAACAAGACCAAAGTCCTTGCCCCTGTGAAGATTACGTTCTCCTGGTAGACATACAGAACAGCTCTGCTTTTCCTTCAGGACTCATTATAAAGATTAAGAGGTGAGCATCCAAAGTAAGACACCTATTGCTCTAAAGAGTGATAATGAAACAATATACTAAATAACCCAAATGTATTCCCAGATTCTAGCACCTAGGGAGACATTTATTACTTAGTCTCAAATACCCTGACTATTAACTAATTATACCAACCCCACTCTGTCTATGGGGGAGGGAGGCCATTCAAATACTGTAATGTCAAGATTCTTCTGAAGAGCTCATCTCGTTTGAACTGAAGGAAGTTTTGAATCTAGTATTTCCTCTTTCTAACATTTGTGCCATGGACTGTAATGAATTCTTTTCCATGCATTATTTGGTTCAATTCTTATAACTACCCTCTCAGGTAGCTATTTTTATCTCATTGTACAGACAACAACTAAGGTTTAATAACAATAACAAAGAGGTTATTAAGGTCTAATAACTTCTCCACGGTGGGAAAATTGACATTGGTGAATTCAAAGTTCAGATTCTGTCTCATGCAAAAGGCTGTGTGCTCTCCCACAGCTTGCTGCTCAAGGACTTTGTGGTCAAAAGACGTGAGGGAACTTATCAGATGAATGGAAGAGCTTATTTGATACATAATAGAAGGCGATTTTGAAAACAATCATACCTTACAGGCATTGTAGTGTTTATGTGGTTGGGTTGGCTGGGTGTTCTCTGATTGTACAGGAAAGAGTGGGGCTTTGACGTCAGGCTGGGCAGCGTCTGAATTCCAGCTCCTACCGTTCTTGCCGTTGCCTGTGACCATAGAGAAGTTACCTTATGACATCAGCCTTTATGCAAGGGTGGCAATAACACTTAACTGCACAAGGGTTTTTTGGGGAGGATTAAATGAAGTAATGGTTGTAAGGCAACTATTACAGTCCTTGGTATATAATAAGTTTTCAAATAATTAATTCTTTTAACAAATATTCTCCCTAATTCTCTGTTGCAAATCTGTCTTTCAGGGAGGCTGGGTTCAAATAAAAAGATTAAAAAAGTAAGGTTTTTCTGTGGGGTCTACAAAGGCATTTTCTTATAACAAATATCTCATTAATGTGAGATTAACCCTCCAAGATTTTCTGTTTATTTCGTATTTCTTTTTGTTTATTAGATTGTGATCTGGATCTCAAATGATGTGTTTATCTAAAATATTCCTTAGCAATATTTTGACACCCTTGTCCTTCCAATCCAAGAGCATGAAGAAGGGAACAGAGGCTTCTAAATCAATTCCATGGGCCAGTTACTATGCCAAGGCCCCTACACACAGCATCTCATCTCACCCTCTAACTAACATTAGTAGACAGGTTCTTTTTCAAAAAATTCATATATGAGAAGACCTCCCACGCTAATAAAGTAATGAAAGGCGAAACTGAGAAACACAGGCCGAGTCCAGACTCACACTCTTTAGCATAACAACCACCTCCCCAGCACGTCTGGTGTCACCAACCCATGAGTCCCGTTCACTGGATATTCTACGTTTGCCCCTCCTGAGCCACTCTGCGCTCTCCACCATCATCTTTATGCTCAGAGAGGCTGATCCCCATGAACTGTATCATCAGGATCCCCCACATGCTGGCTTCCAGTTGGGTTTGGCCAGTGGGAGCTACCACAGGAGTCCATGAGAGGTGGGCTGGAAGAGGAAAGTGTGAGGCTGGAGTATTTATTCTCCCAATCCCCACTCCATAAGGTTGACAGTAGCCATGTTTCTCTACCAAAGCCCTGGCTTTTTCCTATGACCCTCTCCTGAGTTGACATCTCTGTTTCCTGTTCCTTTGGACCTAGGGAAGGAAATGGCTTGTGGGGCCCAGGATGTTACTAGAAGCAAGGCTTTTCACCATCCCTTGTTGTTTTCCCTTGTCCTGTCCTGACCTTTGTAATAATCCCTTCATTATACCTTCCTGAATTACCCCCTTGGGCCATCTGTTTTGCATTGGACTGTGATTGCTACAGCTTAGGTAACAGAACCTAAGAACTAGGTGGGCAAAGGTATTTCCTCTAAAGCAAAAATAATTTATGGTGGCATAGACCAAGTCTAAATGGAGTCCTTCAGATACTCAGAGCAGGATCTCTTTAACTCTTCTCTTTATATCACTCCCCGAAGATGGAACTTCTCACGCATTCTCTTCCAGAATTGCCAAGGAGGCATAGCTATTTTACTCATTCAGTGTACTTCCACTCTTAGTTTGATTATTTCTTCATTTGAAAGTTTAGAAAGTTCATTAAAGCCTGAGACCAGAACAGATGGTAACATTTTAATTTTAGCTTGAATACAATCCCTTTTGGTATTACTAATGATTCCTGATTGCTTTAAGTTTCATAGTAAAACAAAACCACTTTGACTTTATTTTAGAATTTAGCATGTATTAAAGTCACATACAGTTATTTCAAAAGAAACTACTTGAAAGAGAGACAGACAGAAGTAACATCAGATGTATTACCACTAGTCTCCCTCATCAACCATCTTAATAATAAAAATCAATCTATTAATAAAGCCAATTAAAGCCTCTTACATTCTGCTTCATTGACCAGAAGAATGGTTTTAAAAAGCAGTCCAGTTGGGGAAGGGATATGTTGCCCCCAGAAATAATGTACCAAAATTTCTCTATATTACAGAGGTATAATTCAAATGTATCATTAGCTTTTGAGATGTTTATCAAGTCTTCCCTGATTTCACCCCCACCCCCACTGCCAAGGCAGTTCAACTGCTTCCTAATGGGTCTCTCTGCCTCTTGTACAGCACCTCATCCATCCATCCTCCATGCTCCCACCAGAAAGTTCTTTCTACGAAATGACTCTGACCATGTTTCTTCCCTGAGTCATACATTTGGATGGCATCCCATGATCTACAGAATAAAGCAAACTCCTGAGAAATACAAACTAGTCTTGGCTACCTTTCTGGTTGTTTCTACTGTCTTCCATTGCCCCAGGATCTAGGCTTCAGATACCTTGGATGCCTCGTCCTTCTCTTTCCTGGATGCAGCCTGCCCTCTTTCCAGGGTCTCACCCAGGCTGTCCCTCTACTTAGCAGGTTCATTCCCATCATGCACTGTAAGCCTCCGAAGTGCCTTCTCATGCTCAAGAGACCTAGATAAATGTCACCTCCAGGCTAAAGTTTGCCCTTACTGACTCCTCTCAACAGCCTTCTACCACCTTTCATTTCTTTTTTCAGAATTAAAAAAAAAATCTTCTAAACCTCTTGCTCTCGATTTGTTCAACATCACATCTTTGTTAGAATAGGGAAAGTCACCAAGTATTAATTCTCTTTTATAATGCCATGCCCTTCTGAGTTAATGAATTCTAATTATATATTTAGAAAGAAGAATGTTTATCAAGCACCCATGATGTACCATGTGCGTTATTTACATAAATAGTTCGATTTAATGCCCACAACAGCACGAAATAGAGAAACACTATTATTCCATTTTGTTGATAAAGAAACTGAGCCTCAAAATAGAGAAACATTGGTCAAAGTAGTTCAGCTGGTGGTGGGGCATCCAGAATTTGAACCCATGTTCTCTCTGACTCACAATCTGTGTTTTTTCCATTATACTGCCATTTTCTCATCTAAATAATTGATTCTCAGATTTTAAGGCTTCCTGTTGTTTGCATAGCATGTTACAGATTACAAAGTACTTTCATAAAAGTATTTTATTTGGTCACCAATAAACCTGTGAGGTAGTTAAAGCAGGGTGAGGACCTCACTTTATAATTTGGAAGGTCAGAGAGGGAAATGATTTGCCCAAGGTCATTAAACCAAAAACTGGAGGCACCAACAGTAGAACTTCTGTCCCCTAAGCCAGAGCTCTTTCTCTGTAACAACACTGTCTCCAGCACAGAGAGATTTTCTTCCTGGAAGGAAAGAGGAATTAGATCTTCAGAACAGTTTGACTGTCTACAGAGGCTCCAAATGAACGTCCCACACATCTTGCCCTTTTGTTCTATCTTAGCCACCCAAGGGTGCAACCTCTGCCCTGATTGGTCAGCTCAGTTCAGCTGTAACACCGAGATTCCAGTGTGGCAAGCCAGCAACCAGCTCTGTCCTCAAATGCGGGATTTCATTTTTGTTTTCTGTCCTCCACCGTGTTTTTAAAAAATGTAGTTAGTTCCTAACTTTTAAAAATCAAGTGTCTAGCATCTCTTGAAACAAAATGTTGATGCTGCTAAAATCACTGGCTCTGATGATGAGATGAGTCAAGCTCTTTCCATTTCCTTCTTTTATGTACCTGCTGGCCCTGTCGGCTCCTGAGTTTCCAGCCCAGGTCTCATCTTGGAAAGCTCCCTGTTGACCATTTTACGATGCAGGAAGGTTTGCAGGAGCACCTGGCACACATTTGCCTCCTTCTCTCATTTTTTTCTCAAAGTTTAGTTCAAGGCTCTGCTTTCCTGGAATGATTCGCTTCTCTTAAACATTGAAGAGTATCCTTTATTATTATGACATGAGGACAAATGCTTTGCTCCTTCAAACAGAAATAAAGATATCTGAGCATCATCTACTCTGCATCCCTTTAGGAAACCTCATTCTCTCTGTCCTGGGGATAATCTTTCTTAAATGCTCCAGAGGTGAATGGGAAAGAATTAAATGCTCATTGCAGCGGTTAAGAACTTACTTCAGTCCACCAGGTTTCTGTTCTTTGTCTCACTTTCCCTGGTTGCTGAATGACACAAAAGAGACAGTACATACCATAGTGTAAATGACAAAAATATTCTTCGTTAATTCCTTTGGGTCTCAGTTTTCTCATCTGTAATACCAGGGGGGTGGATTCTTTGCTCTCTAAAAGGCCTTCAGGATCTAATATTCTCTGATGTTATGAAGCAACCATCTTTAATATAAGGCCAATCAATTTTTGTCTTAACAATGTTTTAGTTTGGCATTTATAATTAAAAATATGTCCCACTTTTCAGGTAGGAGAACAGCCTAATGATCTCTCACAGTGTTTGGGCTGCCCACAAAGCCAGAGTACTTCCTGGTTGTATATGAGGCCCCATAGATAAGTAAAAAGAGCCTTAAGCTAATGGCCAGGTCAGTTGACTATGCCACTTACTGCCCCATGATCCTGGGAAAGTCCCTTTCTTTCTTTGGGTCTTGATTTCTCCATTGTAGAGTGAGAGCAATAGATTAATCAACAAATCTGTGATTGTGGATGTGATAAATACACATCTGTGAGCTTGAGTAGCTGTGGTAATGGAAAAAACACTGGGCAGACGTCAGGAGACCTGGGTGCTATTCATAGTTCTGCTACTCACTATATTTGTGACTTTGGGAAGTCACACACATACTCTGGGCCTTCCTCTCTATTAGTATTTGTCACCTTTTGTGTTGTATTTGTTTGTCTGTTTATTTCTAATCTGGCCAACATCATTTATTTTCATAACCGCTTGGACCATAGGCATCTGAATTTACTACTTACCCAAGAGTTTCATTCATTCAGCTAATATGTACTGAGCATCTCTTGGAGTGCAAAACTTTTCTGAGAGTTATCGGCAGAAGTGTGCTGCCCCAGTGAAGTTGACTTTCTGGTGAAGTCTACAATTCCATCTTACATGTACAACATCAAGTCTGGGTGGTGCTACAACTGATTTTCTGCATCCCCCTTCTCCCTTCAATGCATCATCCTCATCCTTTTTTCTGGCTTTTTTCACCCAGTGGTCACCAATGCCCTTAAGTCCTTCCAGCTGTGCGCCCTGCTCTCACACCAGCCCTTCTTTGATCCTCACCCTATCCCCCAAGCCGACAAAGAAACTAAGCATGGTCATGGACATGGACAATAGTGTGGGGATTGATGGGGAGGAGTAGGGCATAAGGGGACAAAAGGGTAATGGAAAAAATACAGTAAAGATTAAATTAAAAAATAAAATAAAATTTAAAATTGTGTTAGATGTTAAAAATAAAAAAGTAAGTGTGCACTACTGGATGGCCTTTCAACCCAAAAGAATGGTATGAGCAAGGTCTCTGGGCCCGAGAATGTGGATTCATCTGGCTGTGAAGCTACTCTCGGGCTATGGGACTCATACTTTGGGAGCCTCAGCTTCCTCATCTGTAAAATACAAATGACAATACTACCTACCCTTTGGTGAGAGTGTTCAGGTTCAACAAGACAATGCATGTGCAGGACAGAGCCTGGCCTGGCAGGTTTAAAATGCTCAACACATGGTCCCTGTTGTGACCACCCCTAGGCCTGGACAATGGCATTTGTGGTCAGGCTGATTGCAGAGATATTCTGCAAAAGGAGAGGCCCTCCCACTACCCCCAAACTCATGCTAATTAGCCTGTGTTATGGATAGCCTATGCAGGACCTCAGTTCAAAATCACCCTCAGTGAGACAGGGAGGGAATCAGCCACAAGATCATAATTCGCCCCTCTGGCTGCTCAGTGTAGGGAGGAAAATCTTTGCCAGTTCTAGAGACAACACAGCATTCCTGTGGCACATGGTTTTGACATCCAGTGCCAAACACGAGGCTCCTCAGAAAGCCCTTGTTTTCCTGCAAGCGCGTTTGTCAGGGGCCTTGTTGTGCAGATAATGGATTTACAAAGAGGCCTGTTCTTCCTTTCTGGCACCTTGAAAAGAAAAAAATCCATGAATGGGGAGAAGGATCCAGCGGACAGTTTGCATGCATGGTGTCTCTTGCCTACAGACTACCACGGAGCTGCATAATTACACAGTGCCGGCCCACAGTTTTCTACAATTAGGCTAATTATATGAATACACTATGATTATCTGAAAGATAACATTAAGTAACACACAAAGAGGAATAGATGGCCCTGAGGTAAACCAGAAGGGAACTGATGTGGATCAAGGAAGTTCCATGGGATCCCAGTACCTTGCACTACAGCAAAGGCACCAGCTTCTAGCTTCCCCGCTCAGCAACCCTTCCTCCCCACTCAGGAACAAGTCCTTTCCACAGTCTCTGTGGGCTAGTCACCCTGCAGGTCACCCCAAAGTGTTCCCCTTACCATCTCTGTCTGTTATCACAATAAATTATAAAGGACAATTGTGTTGGAAGCCATATCTAAATTCCAGGCCAGCAGTCCAGCCACACTGCTGACATTTAAAGGCAGGCCGTGGGTGCATTCTATATTTCCACACATTACTGATGGGCTTGCCATTCTCTGATAGTCAGGCCAGAGCAATTAAGCAAAGGTTTACACTGGCATAAAAATTGCCACTGACTGACAGAGGGCCAACTCCAGAACCTCTGGCCTGCTCTGAATCCTGGCTGACAATTCACATTTTGACAAATGTATGTTGAGCTCTGGAGGAAAAGAGACAGCTTCACAAATACACACAAGTGAACATTTTTGGTTAATATTCATTTTGTCTGTTTCCTGGACTCTCCTGGACCAGGATTCTTGATATTCATTCAACAAATAGTTACTGAATACCTTTTCTTCCCCCAAGCTCCAAACTTGATTTTGGAAGTAGAGCAAGAAACAAAACAATCATGGTCCCTGGCCACCAGGAGTTTAGAATCTAGCTTTGGGGAGAGAAGGGACATGCTCTGCTTTCAGTTGGACTTGCCCTTGCCATGACTACGGAGGACTGCATTATCATTTCCAATTGTTTGCACATGCTGTTTGCCATGTGACTTGTCAGTTTTTCTCCTTAGAAAAGGAGTTACTTCCCTGCCCACTTTAGGTGTGGCTATGTGACTTGTTTTGGCCAATGGAATTTGGGCCAAAGGAACAGAGAACCTGCTGCAAGCTTTGTCCTCAAGAGACATCACACGCAACCACTCCTCACTCCAACCTCTGCTGTGAAAAGAACAGTCCCATGTGCCCTGGTAGTCCCGGAAGGATGGGAAACATGCAGCAGACCTGAACCGAACCTAGAACCAAACCCTACCTGTGGACCAGAACCGAGCTGGAACTTTCTTCCTGGAGCAAACCCAGCGAACGTCATCAGAGCCACCCAGCTGCCCCCCAGATGTATGCGTGAGAAATAAACACTAATGGCTGTATGCCATTGAGATCTTGTGGCTGTTCTGTTACGCAGCATTTTTATGGCAATAGTGGGCTGATGCAAAAACTTTTTGAAGTTTCTAATAAGGCCTTGAGCACAGGATATATTTCACCCAAAAAGATGGTGAAGAAAAAATTCTGGAAGGATATAAAGCAAACGAAACTGTTGGCAGTGCTTTTCTTTAGAAAGAGGTTTGGGGAAAGGGGTTTGGCATGCAGGGACATAAAGAGGGACCGTTTGCTTTTTATTCTATCTTCTTTGACTTTCTTTAAATTTCAGTAACAAGCAGTTTGCAATCTTAAAAGAAATACATGTTTTAAATGTTATTTTAAAACTCAAAAAAAGGGGAAACTGAGAAAGGAAGACATTAAACCCATAATGCATTCTAGGCACTGTGTTATCATTTTATCTACATGACCTCATTTAATATTCACAACAGCCCTACAAGGTAGGTAAGACTATCTCTGTCTTTTTAAATTGAATTTGTTGGGGTGACATTGGCTAATAAAATTATACAGGTTTCAGGGGTACAATTCTATAACACATCATCTGTACATTGTGTTGTATGTTCACCACCCCAAGTCAAGACTCCTTTCATCGCCATTTATCCTGATGATCTCTGTCCTGAAGATGAGGAAACTGGGTTCAAAGTGTTATGAATGCTTGCCCAAAACCAAATATCTAGGACACTGGGAAGAAAACATTTGAATTCAAGGCTGCTAACCTCAAAATCGCTCTTCTTTGCTTCATATTATACTGTTGCATGCTGTCCTAGATGAATCAACATTCACAGCCTCAGTTTCCTCATTTGCAAGAAAGAGTGGTCTGGACTTCATCATTTCTAATGTTCCTGATAGTCTAAGATTCCACGAGTGAAAATTCCCATCATGCAATAAAGATTCTTTACTTTCAGGGGAATACAATCAAATTTTCTTTAAGTATAGTGCTCCCCTAGCTCACATAAGAGCTTATTATTTCCAGATCATTAACTGCTTGACATAGAGATTTGGCTGAGAAACTTGAAGCTCAAGTGTTAGAGGCCTCTGCCAATTGAAGATCAGTCAAATGTGGATAATGGCTTCTGTTACTCTAATGCAAGCCTACAGGAAAATGTGATTCAATTTATAAAAAGTCTATCAAATGCAGCTTTTCAGGAATTCATCTGTTGGGTACAACAAGGTACATCTGTGCTATATTATCCAAATAAGTTCCACCTGGCAGACAGATGACAGTAAAGCTTAAAAAGGAAAAAAGAAACGAAAAAAGAAAGGCGTTTTTAGAAAGTACTTTCATCTCCTCTCACTCTATTTTAACTTTTTCTGGTCTCTCACACCCTCATTTCTAGGTAAAGGAGAGACATTCATTTGGCCAAGCAATGAATGAGGCACTTTTATGAACAGAGAGGAGTGGATGGGTCATGAGAAAATCCTTTCAAATGTCACTCCACAGTATGAAAAATTGGGAAGGGGGGAGAAATGGGAGGAAAGGCAGGAGTCTATGCTTTGTCCAACTGGCTTTTCTTATGATGAAATTCATAAAATGGTCATGGAAGCTGTGTAGTGTGAACCCCCAGAGGCTTGTTCTAGCTTCTTCTCGAGGGTCCTAAGAGTGCCAAAGAAAAACATGCCATCAAAACTTGCAGTCATTTGGGGGCATTAAGAAGATCAAGACAGGTTATTTGGATGTCTGGTGTAGTTGAACATGAAGAATAGTTTCCAGGCCAATGTGATTTAACACGGAGTCAGTCTCCTGCCTTAGGTGACATTTTAACTTTCAGCAGCAGATCACCTTCCTCTCTCCCCATGGCCTGCTCATTTTTCCTCTTAGTCTCTGTGGCTTCACCCAAAACAATGTCATCCATTCTTGTTTGGGCCTTTGTAAACCCAAATACCTCCAGACTCAGATGTTAGGTTCAAGAGCCAGACATCTATTTCATTATGAATATCTGTCTAGACATAAAAGGGATCACTCAGCACTACCTCCCATGATCCTGTGAGCACCTTGACTACAGCAGACCAACACAAGACAGACACATGTACCTCCACCTGCCCTATCTCTGAGCTCTCACTAACCTTAATAGAATCTACTTGCAATTGAAGCAAGTAGGAAATAGGGAGGCTTCTTGGTTAGCAGAAGTGAATAGTGATGTGTCTAGACACTGACTGATTTGCCAAGTTTATTATTTTTTTCTTCTAAAGTTGGGTTGCTTCCTGGTTTTGGAGGAAGTACAGAATGTTTGGCCTTATTACTCTCTTGGATTTATTAGCAAACCAAAAGGATCAAGAGGAAGATGTTGTTGATTATTTATTTTGTTCACAAGTGGAAATCCTGTGCAGAATCATTGGTCTGTTAGCAAGAGGTGAAGTGTGAAATGCCCCTTTCTCAGGAACTGTGTTCATTCACGATGGCTCCCTGTCATCATCCCTTCTGTAAAATGGTGATGTTGAGTGGAGACCACTTAGTGTTGATGAAGTCAGAGTGGGGTTGGGCTAGAGTATCAAGTTCTTTGCCTCAAGACAGAGGTTTTGCCAAGAGAATTGTCTATCTAGGTTGTTATTTGAAATTTCTGGAGCAACTGATCAGTCTTCTAACAATACATTATCAGAAACAACCTCCTTAGAGCATATTCTTCCCATTTTATTCCTGAGAAGACTGAGGCAGCAATATAAGCACTCAAATTAAATTTTGCATGTTATTTGAACAAAAGGAGACCTGGAAAAAGTACAAAATAACCAAATTAAATTTGCTCCCCTCAAAATGAGGTTGTTAGAAGTCCATACACATTCTATTCAGGCTTCCTTTGCTCCTTACCTTCGCCTATCACCATGGGAAAAGTTTACACAGTCACTTCAGTCACGTAGAAAAGTTAATCTAAATACCTCAGAATTCTTTTCCTTTTTAACAACAACAAAAAGACATGCCCTCGGTTGTTCCATAATTTACATGAGATTTGACACCTAAAGATTTTTAATATTTTCAAATGTCAAATCCCCCATCAGAGGATTAGTGGCAGCTATGAGAGTCATTGCAAAAATGTAATAGACCTTTCAGGAAATTCCAAAGTTGTAAACAGGGTAATATTTTTGGACTGTGCCTTTCTCTGGAGGTGGCTACTTTGAGGAACACTCTGCTCCTTTGCAAACATACATCCAGGTATTCATTTTCCTCAAAGTACAGAGGGTCACAGTCTCATTGTATGCAATGTAAATAGCACCCCTTGGGATTTTCCAACCCAAGGACTCTATGTATATCCTACTGTGCTTGCAAAAAAAATAACACTGTGACTGGAGTCACTCTCCTAGCCTTCACAGCACGCGTTCTTTACGGCAGCCTTTTCACCAGTCGAAGTCCGAGCATCAGAGCCTCAAGGGTTACCATTTTTTTCTTTGAGTACGTTTTTATCCTGTGGAATCATTGAGTGATATCCCCATTTTATTGCTAACTATTCTTTGTCATATTTACGAGCCTTTCAAAGAAATAGGAACTACCTTCTGGAGATGTTTAGGGATTGTGTACTTCCCTATCACGTTGTAATTTTCATAGGACAAAAGTGGCAAGGCTAGAAACATTTCTATCTTGAAGTCACTGAGGCAGTCTGGGTTAATGTTAGTCAAAAGGCTTGGAATTTAAGCCTCAGATGTGGTTGAGAACTTTACTGCTGGCATAATTTTCCTTTAATCTTTTTCATAAACCAAAAAAAAAAAAGGAACGTTAAGTGAGAGATTGGAAAAAAATGATAGCAACTCCTAAAAATCCAAGAATAGGACTTGGTCATTGGCCCCACTTAAATGGTTAGGTTTATAGGTCACATTAATCAATATTTGGTTTCATAGCAGATGTGGAGGAAGTGAAAAGTCTGGATTCCAAAAGAACCCAAGAATACTGAAAGGTATCATATTTCACACACATGGAAGAAAACGGAGAGGAGAAAAAGATTTATGTATATCTGAAAGCAATAAGGATGAAAAAACACAACTCAAGTCACCAAGATCACTGTCGAGAAACCAGATTTGAATGCTGCTCTGAGTTTTCTTCATCAAATTTCAACATCAGAAAGCCATGAATAACGAGTATTAATTTTAGTGCACCACAATGGGATCTGCTGTCCCACCTTGTGGGGGACACTTTCAAATCGCTCATATCGGTATCTGTGGACAAAGGCAGGCATTCTTTCCCTCCCTGCCCCCTCTTCCTCCCTTTCTCAAAACTTTCAAAGTCTGGCCTCTGTATCTTTTGCAGAAGATCTTTTGTATCTTCTGTTCGTTCAACAAACATTTACTGAACTCTCTCAGCCTCTCCAGCAGATGTGACCAGAGAAACATAAAGAAGAGTTTGACCATGGGAGCAAAGAAAACCCAGACAATGGGGGGGAAAAAACATAGGAAGGTGCTTGAACAAAGATTGGAGCAAAATTGAATTTGGAGAGGGAGAACATTTGCTTCCTCACTGGTATCCACTAAACACAGGTACTTACCAATGCCTACTGTGTGCTCGGTGTGTGCCAGGCCCTCTGGAGAACATAACAAGAGCAAGATAGAGCCTTCAGTTCTTGCTCACTTTAAACACATCCTTTCAAATGTTATGACACCCTTCTGACCAGGTCCTCCTAAACCTACTCCTTTCACCAAATCACTCAGCTGGAAGTGAGGAGCCATGTCTGCCCATTTCCAGCTGGAGCGACTATGTAACACAATTACAGATATCCTACTAATAATTTGAATCGGTTGTTTACCAGTACAGTTATTTTAAGGCTGGCATGTGACTGCTACTGGCAGGTTGGTGAGCAGAGGCAAACAGGAAATGAATGAAATCATTTATTAACATTGAAAATAACAAATTGAAAGGTGTTGGGTCCTGGGGTAAATAGCACTTGGCTGCTGCAAATGACGGAATGGGAATTTTCCAAAGAAAGGACTTACCTGAAAGAATTTTCCAAAATTTGGTTCTGGGGTCATGGAAAAACACTAATTTTGAAGCAAATGTGTCAATTGCTGGATGTGTCCTCAAGAAGACACACACTTGCTAAGAAGTATAACATGAACGCCGTCATTCAAACTCATGTCTTGAGTATATTCTGAAAATAAAAGAGAAAGAAAGAATTAAAAAAAGGAAATTTTTATGGTGCACCCATCAAATGCCAGGTCTAGTAATAGGTATTTCCATAAACATCATGTTATTTTCATGTTACAATAAGCCTGTGAGTTAGAGTCACCACTTTACAAAAGGGAAAAAAATTAGAGGCTCAGAGAGGCTAAATAACTTGTCTTGAGGTTGCACAGCTATAAAATCCTGAAACCAGGATTCATGTCTTTCCATCCATCTGCAAGGCCTCCCTCACTCCAAGAGCTGTCCCTAATAAGAGGATTTATGTAAGGGAATGAAAACGTTTTGGGGAAATGCAGCTTTAAAAATTTTTGAGATTAAATCATTTTTTAAGAGATGCTAAACTCAAAAATCACAAATCACATTCTAATTCCACCTGATAAATTATGTATTAATCATATCTTCTTTGAAATACATACCAGTCAAGAGTATTGTTGAAAGTAGAAAAACATTTTGCTTTGATATTCTTCCTGCCGCCCTGTCCTGTCTTTTACCCCAAGACCCACTGCTGCCTTGGGAATGAGCAGTGACCCAGGAAGTCAGCTGAGGGAGGAAGGTCAGTCTGGAAGTTGTTATTAGAAGGGCCAAAGGATTTTTTATCACATGGAAATAATTAAATAAGTGACAACTTATGAGAAAGGATGTTATTGCCGTATGATTTATAGTGGCAAAATTTGGCAATACCCAAATGTCCAACACAAGAGGTTAGATACATAAATGAAGCTCCTTTGAACAATCAAAACTTTCCCAGTGGTTAGAAATAGTGGTGTGTTGAAGGGTGATGGACACCAGGAGGGGAGGGGGGAATCATTATACTATCCTGTTGAGCATATGTTTGAAATTTCCCACAATAAAAGATCTTTTAGAAGTAGTTTTCTGATACTTTATGCGCAAAAAGTCATAATCAAAAGTAGTAGAAATTTCCATTGTTTATCTGCCCCCAGTTTTCTGTCCCTTTCGAGTACCCGTGAAAGGATTATATTTCCTTGCCCCCTTGCAGACCATGTGACTGGTCAATAGATGGCAGCAGAAGTGACATGTGTCACTTTCAGGCTGGGGCACTTGATTGCCAGTGAGTGACTCTCCAGCCCTGTCTATTCCCTCCCTCAGTAACATGACATTCTAAGTGGTAGAACCTTGACCCTGAGCGAGGACAACATCAGGCAACTCCTTGACCCAGAAGAGTGGACATGCAGCGCTAGCAGGGAATAAACTTTTGATGTTTAGAGCCACGGGGGCATTTGCTGCTGCGGCGTTGCTTCGCACATCCAAATTAAAAAAACAAAACAATGTCATTTGATAAGAATACTCAGCTAGTTTCCCTCCTTTCTGTCAGGTTTTTAAGAAAATCTCATTTTCTGGGAGGCTTTTCCACATATGCTTATTTTAAAAAACTGTCAGCACCCATCGGACTTGGCAGATCACCTAGTCTGGTTATGAATACAGGGTCCACAGAGGTCAAGTGATTGTTTAGGACACAGAAATTCAGGGCCAGTTCCTAATACAGCTATTCTGTTTATTGTCTCTTTCCCTTACTAGACTAGAAGCCTCACGAGGGCAGGGTATTTTGCCTGCCTTTCCAGTTGTGACTAACCCCTGTAAGTTGTAAGGATGGCTGGTGAGATATAATAACAGTGTGTATCTATACAAAACTGTCACCTTTGTATATTATCACATTTTGTTCTTATTCCAGCTTGGAAAAAGGTATAGCTATGATTGTTTAAAAATTAAAGCCTAGAAGAATTAAGTGATCTTCCCTACATTAAAATCACACAGCTGAATCAAAATACCTTCCAATATATGGTAGTCTTCTTCTGTGCCTTCCATGTTTTATTTGCTGTAACACTCACAACAACCTCACAAGATCAATTGGATTATTATTGCCCTTTTACAGGTGAGGAAAGAGAGACAAAGGAGGGCTAAGGAATTCAATCCACTCACTCAGCTAACATTTGCTGAGTACCAGCTAACGCCAGGCACTGCTCTATGCGATGCATGAAGAACAGAGTACTAGCGATTAAGTTCCTTTCTTAAGCATCTATGGGGACAGGGGAGGGATACTGAAGTGTGTTGGAAGCCTGTGGTACCCCCTCACCGACCCTCAGCCATACGTCTGAGTTGAGCTGCTCCCTGAAGGCTTCCATCACTTGGCACTGATAGTGTGTGGCCTCAGATGTGCACCTACCATCTTTGTTTTCTATCCGTGGAGATATCTTATCCCACAGGCATTCAGAATCAGGGAAAGAATTAACACCCGTGGAAGCAAATGTCAACCAACAGAGGATGGAAGTTCATGGATAAAACTCCTAATTCCCAATCTTGGCAGATAATATGAGGAGGCAAAGAATTGGAAGTTCAATGCACAATTACGTTGAGTGCTATCAAGAAGGCAAAGCAGGGTGAAGGGAAAGTACAATCCTGGGGTGGCAATGGCGAGGCTCTATTTTTAGACTGGGTGTCCAAGGAGGACCTGTCTGAGGTGGTGGACAGTGAACTGATGATGAGGAAGCAGTCCTGTGGGCTGGGGCTCAGGCTGGGGTGGGGAGCAGTGTTTCAGGCAGGTAGAAGAGCAGGTGCCAAGGCCCTTATGAGGAAACAAACATGCGAGAAAGTAGAGGATGAAGTCAGGATCCAGAGCAAATTGAGACTTGTTGGCTGGTTAGGAAACTTAGAAATTATTTTCATTGCAATGAGCAATCACTGGAGGGATTCAAGCAAGAGAGTGAAAGGACTGAATCAAGTATTCTGTGGTCCAAAGCCAAGCTCCTAACCTTTGCATTAGTTAGAGCTCGGAGTCATCTACTATAACCGACACACAGCATCTGACCACCCGCAACAACCAAGACACGCACTGCATAACAACGTTTAGGTCAGCGATGGACCACCTATATGACTGTGGTCCTGAAACATTCTAATGGAACTAAATTTTCTATGAAAAAATCAAAGGATGTGGGCTTCAGGAGCAACTGGCAGACCCTATGTTCCTTTTTCTCTCCATCTAGATTCCTTATTCCTACTAATCCTAAGGCCACCTTTCACTCCCTTCTGACAGTCACTAACTCAGTGACCTATGCCTTACCCAGACAGTTCTCTTCGATATTTCCAATCAAGGCAGCCCGCCCCCCTGCTCATGGAGCATCATTGGCAGCTTTGATGTACAATTTCTGACCTTCTTGAAAGGAAGCAGAGGGAAGGCTTGTGGGACAGTGTTTATAAAGTCTTTGGTAGTGTCCAGTACTGTCCTGGGCCTTCACACTTACTCACCACTCACTCACTGACTCACCCAGAGCAACATCCAGTCCTGAGAGTGCCAGTCATGGTAAATACCCTATATAGGTGGACCATTTTTATTTTTTATACTGTATTTATACTGTATTTTTCTATATTTAGAAATGTTCAGATATACAGACATTTATTATTGTATTACAATTGCCTACAGTACTCAGTACAATAACAAGCTATAGAGTTTTGTATCCTAGGAGCATTTATCAGAATGTATCCCCATTGTTAAGTGATGCAGATCTGTGGGAAAAACAATATTAATAAGACATGATCTATGTCTTCAAAAATCAAGCTTCAAAGGAGGGAGGAACAGATATTTATACAAAGAATTCTAATCAAAAGCAGAAACAACTTAAAGTAACAGTAAGTTGTAAGTAGTCCATTGTGGCGTACAGGGATGCCTGGTGGACCACAGACACCAGGGGGAATATCTGAGTAGGCCACTGAAGAATAAGAAAGATTTGTGTAGACCAGAAAGCCAAGAGAGGGCATTGTAGCACCAAACACAGATGTAGGGGCATGGATGAATGCAGAATAATGAGATGTCCCGTGGGCTGGGGTACCACCCAGAGTGCATGGAGGGATGTAACATGATATGAGGTTGGAGTGATGGCTTGGGGTCAGAGGGCAACAGTCGAAAATCTCTCAGGACAGTGTTTACTCTGCAGGTGTTGAAGAGCCATCTAGGGTTTGTGAGCTAGGAAATGACTAGTCGGACTTTGGTTTTAGGGTAATGACTCTGGCAGTAAGGTCAACTGGGTGGTGCAAGATAGCTGAGAGGAAAATTATCCCCTTGCCTGCCTTTGGGAAGGTCAGCCCCTGAGCCTGTCAACTGTTCACTTTTCAAACCGATGGTTTCTTTCCTGAGCTTCTCAGAATGTCCTGGATTTCTTGGAATTTGATGACCTTCACTGCTACAGATATGAATCATTCTGCATATTTATACTGGGCCTGGAAAACCTGGAGAGAACATAGCGTCCCGCATAATGTTTGAGGAATTATGAGACCTCATGTATTTGTCACAGCCCTTGGGCAAAGAGGTGGCCCTGGGCAGCTTCTCCACTTAAGATCTTATAAAACATAAGAACCTGTAGTATTTGGCAGGCCATCCAGTCCAGTTATGAATATCAGGGCCCACAGAGATCTAGGGGACAAAGATTCAGGCCCAGAGCTCACTGTCATGGGCTTTCTCCTCCAGTGCTTTCCCCACCAACAATAAGCACAAAAAAATCCTCCTTACTCAGTCTAATCTCATATTTGGAGTAGCGTGAGCCCAGCTCTCAGGTTAGTGAGGGCCGAGAAATAATTGACAAGTATTGTTTGTAGTAGCTGCCCCAAAATGCAATTAAAGCTTTCATTTTTTCAGGCCTAATGGTATTTGATATTCATTAGCATACTTCCTGTCAAATTAAAGAATTATAGGGTCTCTTAGAGATTTTTTAAAAGTGATCTGGTTCAATTATACAATCTTCAGAATTCTGTCATTTGACTTCGTGAAAAGGCACAAAGGCTTAAACTGATCGTTGTCTTGGGCCAAAGAATAATGAAATATACTAGTTGTATCTGTCTTTCATTTGACAAAGAGGGTGTGTATGTCTAGACAGACCCAGTCCTCAAGATGCAGATAGTTTAGTAAAATACCTGTATATTTTCTTAATTCTTTCCTCCACTGCCCTCAACGCCCTTGTTATTGATTTGGCCTGTTGGGCAACTTCAGCACATTGTTCCTAGACGTCTTCAACAGCCTGCATTTGACTTTAGGAGGAACTAAGAGGAACCCTATAAGCCATGCAGAGACACCTTCCAGCTTCTTTTCTTCTATCCCAGGCTGCAACTCACCCAGCTCAAACATCTGCCAAAGCTTGGGTTCTTGCTCAGTTGGCTGTGTGTGCTGGTGAGACTTCCCCAACAAGGACCAGTAATCATCAACAGAAAACATGGAGAGCTTTGACAGGGGCCTGGGAATAAATTATCTTGGTTAAAACACACCAAACCTTAGGCATAAATTACCCTGACAGTAGCAACTAGAGAAAACCTGGTTCAAATAATGATCTGCTTGCCCTGTATGGGTGTTTCACATTTTTCTGGGGCAAAACCCCTGGAGTGAGCCCATCACCCTTGTCACAGGCAGACTTTTTGCTCTTCGAGTACCTTTTTACTCTTCAAGTACACATTGGCAGGAACAGTGCGTACACACCAAAGACAGAGCGAGCACTTGTCATAATAGTAATAAGCTTGGGCAAAACACTTCTCTGTGTACAAGGCCTCTTCTCATTTACATATGTCCTCAGTGTAGAGGGTAGAGAATAAACTGCAGTTGAGGATGGGGTGTGATGAAGATATTTCCCACTTCCCTTCTATCAAGTAAGACCAATTCCGGTTTTGTAACCCAACTTCTACAGATCCTGAGTATTCCATGCACAAAACAGCCGTGTACAAAGTGGGATGGCCTAGAGCAATACAGCATCTTCAGTTCTGTAGCTCCAGAGACATGTTATCCAGTACAGTAGCCACTGGCCAGCCACACATGGCTACTAAGCCCTTGAAGTGAGCTAGTCTGAACTGAGATATGCTGAAGTATAACCTACCCACTAGATTTTGAAGACTAAATATGCAAAATTAAAATACTTCCTTAAGAATTTTTATATTAATTTCATATTGAAATATTTTAGATATATTGAGTTGAATAAAAGATGTTAACATTAATCTCACCTGTTTCTTTTTGCATTTTGAAACGTGGCTACTAAACTATTTACAGTTACATATGTGGCTGGAATGATATTTTCATTAGACAGTGCTGCTCCAAAGGCCCATCTGGGGTTGAGCTAGTTGGAACCTCTTTAACTCTTCTTGAATTGTGAAGTGGACATGCCTTTCTCCAGAACGACAGTGTTGGGAATCGCTTTAAGAGAATCCAAGAAACAGATGGGATTCTAGAAATTCTAGAAAAATGTCCAACTGCCCCCTTTTCCCAGCCCCAGGGCTGATGAAGAAGGCTGCTGAGGGTGTGTCTGCCCAGAGGAAAATGCTGCAGAAGAGATTTAGAAGACCCATCTCTTGAAAAAAAAAAGTGAAGATATGGCAGCCATATATGATGAACCCAGGATTGAGGCCCAGGTGGCAAGTGAAGGCAGGCCAGTGCCTTGGTCATCAGGATGCCCTGGAACTGCTATTTAATTCAGTTGATCTACCTAAGAAAATGCAACTGGGAAAACTAGGAAAGGGGCTTCCTCTCATCAGCTTCCTGTTGTGACAAGCTTCCTTGGCCAACTCAGATGAGGTCGTTCACAAAGCTGTCCTTGACACTTGCTTCTGTTTAATTCCACAGCTCAATGGTTCTTTCACAAAGTGGGCTTTCTGTTCCCCTCCTTGCCCCAGTGAGACAAGGCCTTTTAAAATCGAAGTCGAATCATGTCACCCGCTCCACTCAGAAACTTCCTGTGGCTCCTGTAGCCTCAGAAGAAAAGCCAAGGCTCCAAGAGTCACCTGTGAGACCCATATCACCTCCTACTCCACTCCTTAGCTCACTCAAAGGCTGTGCCCCAGGTCTGACCTTTCCCTCTGGACCATGGGAGCCTTCTCTCATGTATCTGCATGTTAACTGCCTCACCTCCTTTAGGCTCTGCTCACATTTCACTTGCATAGCAAGGTCTCTCCCTGACCACTCATTTAAAATTGGAACATGTACTCCTCCATTTCCAATCTCCCTTACCTTTCTCTGTATTTCCCCTTCCTAGCACTTACTGTCTATCCAGGGTAAATGGTGGAACTTACCCATCTCATTGTTTATTGCCTATCTCTATCCACTAGAATATAAGCATTGTAAGGGTAGAATCTGTATGTGTGTATGTTTTCTTTACCGATACGTCTCAAGAAACTAGAACAGTGGTAGGTATTCAATGCATATTTTTTAGTACACAAAGGAAGTTATATAATGTTCATTATCCTTTTTATTCCTGTCCTTACCTTTTCAGCCCAAACCCATGTCACCTGGTACTGAGAAGACCTCGGTAGCATCCCAGCTTCTCTCTCAGCATGTTGGCCTTTTCTGGCCCCACCTAACCTCACTCTTTCCATTCCTTACTTAACAAATCCACTAGATACTTGCCAATAGCCAGAGTCAGCAAGAAGTATAAGCACCTTTGGCAAATGCTTAAGTACGAATAGTTTATGATGGAATTCACTAAAAAGTCTCTGAGGTACAGCTCCTTCACTACAGAATATTTAGTTTGAAACCTGTAGGTAATGGAGAATCATTGAAACCTTTTCTGTAAGAGAAAGTTGTGATAAAACGGGTGTTCAACTACTCATTCTTTTCAATTCTTCAAGGCAATTTTCTCAGAATCAATTCAGATAGTCATAAAACAAACTAGTGGGCTCACATTATCTCCGACCTTGCAGGAGTGCCTTCATGGAGTCACAATTTGATGTCAACATGAAGCCCTTTAATCAAGAGCTGTGCAAGCCTCATCCATCTGTGCAGCTTCTCTGTGTCTTGATGAAGTTCCTTATTTGGTCACTAATGAGTTCATCAAAGACCTATGTGACTGTTCCCACCTTAAAAGTAGTAGCAAAAGAATTTTTTTTTTTTTGCTTCTGCAAGTGAATTTGATTTTGTTTTGTCAGGGAATGGCAACAATGAAATCTAATATATTTCTATTTCGCTTTAATTGTCAGAAAAGCTTGATTCAGGGCCCTATTATGAAAGTATTTAACTTACTACCTATATCTTGTAACTTTTGGGGAATGGGGGATTGAGCTCTACTGCCTGGAGGGAGGTATATCAAAGAATTTGTGGATATATGTTAAAATAACACAGTAATTAATAAATATTTGGGAGGGAGATCCTCTGAGGCTACCAAGCTTTATTTTAACACTAAGTCAATTCCTTCTTCCTCCAGGTAGATTTCCTAAGCAATAAGAGTTGTCATCCTCAGAATCCCTCACACATAGTGTATATGTTAGCATGTATCAATCTTTGTTTGCTATGATCTACCTGGAAGATTCATCCTCTTTTATGTGATGTCCCAATGGCTGCCCTCAGAATATTTATATTCTGCCCAGACTTCTAGCTGTCGTTCCACTGCCGCGCCTCCCACTGGCACAGCTGGGAAAGACACAGTTGATCTGGCCACTTCCTCTAATTTTTAAGTACATGTGTCTTTATGTATTTTTACATGAATGTGTATGGTAGTCCTTTATTTTTATCTTCACCTGAGGGGAACTGAGGGAGAGAGACAGGGAGAGAAACATCAATGTGAGAGAGAAACATTGATCGGTTGCCTCCTACACAAACCCCAACTGGGAACAAGCCTGCAACCCAGACACGTGCCCTGACTGGGAATCAAACCCGTGACCTTTTGGTTTACAGGGCGATGCTCCAACCAACTGAGTCACACCAGCCAGGGCTCAACTCTTGCATTCTTAAGTGTAAGAGTTGTCATGGATGTGAGATCCATTAGATGTGCATCTGAACCTCAGGTTTGCCAAATATAGCTATGAGATTTGGGGTAAGTCATTTTCTTTCCAAACATCAGGCTTCTTAGCCATCAAATAGGAATGCTTATAGCTACATATCCAGATTGTTGTGAGGATTGCATTGATGGACAGAGGCAAAGCCCCAGAAAGAGTGTCCACCTCATAGATGGAGCATGTCTGCTGCTTTCCTCACCATGGCTAGCCTCACTCACATCCACACTGCTTCACCCATCTGTGCTTCTGTGCCTCTTTGGGAGCTATTGATTTCCACACTGTAGTTTGTGGAGCCTGTAGGGGCCACGTGGATGGCTCTTCAGATCTCTCCCTCTGCGTCCTCCAGAACAATCTCCTTTGATCAAATTTACATATTCATTTTAGCCTAAGATTTTAGTTTGAAAAAAATGAATGCTAAACTTAACTTTTTAACACTTTACACGCTAAGTGTCTTCAGGGGACAAGAAATGCATTCTACTTTTATCGTCATCCCCCAGGGTCGACAATGGGGTTGTATACGCAGTTGATAGTCAATAAACGTCTAGCCAACGATAGGACTGAAAGTCCTGGTGGCTCTCAGTGTTGTAACAGAGCAGGAGGCGTTTGTCCACCTGTTTTGCTTATTCCGAACCACACATGGCCTGCCCAGTGATGGCCATCTGGCTTCCCTCTGAAAGATCAACCTTGTAAGTTGCTTTTCTCAGAGACCCCATAAATATGGGGTTCTTGGCACTGATTAAAATATATTATTGACTCTCTGAGTATATTCTAAATGGAAAGAAGCTGCATGCTCCTGAAACATTTCAAGGGTTTATGGAAGTTCATAAAAAGGTTTATAATTTTCTGGAAAGTTGATTTGGAAGTTATCTGTCTCTCCCTCTCTCTCTCACACACACTCTCACACACACACACACACACACACACACACAGTCCTATAAGTACACTGAGACACACTCAAAAGCAAATACAAAACTGCTAATAGCATTTATTTTTCAGTGGTGAGGTTATTCAGGGTTCTTGTTTTTTTCCATTTTCCTTGTCTGAATTTTATAATTTTTAAATAAAATATAATGGAATGTATTTTACTGAGAAAGTATATGAGAAAGAGGAGGGGAGTGAGTGAGAGAATTGGGAGGATAAAACATTAACACCTGCATTCAAAGTTTCCTACCAGCAGTCCTTGAAGCATTATTACCTGAAGCTGTCTGTGCTTTGGATTATTGGTGGTAATGCCACTTGCAGCTTCTTGGCATCTCTGGTAGGCAGGCACGGTCAGCTAATGTCCGGAGCATGCTGCAAGATTTGTGGATGACATCATCCAAAGATAGTCATGCCTGAGTGAACAAGCCCCTGAAAAGGAGCAAATCTCAGGTTTGATGATTTTACATATTATTTGGGCATTGCCATAAAAAAAGACAATGGGGTCATAGAATTCTAGAGTAAAGATTCAGAAAGCGAACATGTATTCCATCCCTTAACCCAAGTCAACTGAAGTTCAGAGAACGGATGTGATTTGCCAAGGCAATTCAGGACTTCCTGTGAAAGCCCATTCTCTACCTTTTCTGGGTTTCTTTGCTCAGTCATCACAGCTCGGTGTAATCAGTAGTCTTCTTGGTCAGTTTTTAGGATCTGTACTTTTATTACATTATCCAGGTAAATAAGACCAAAAGCAAAAATGCCTTGGAAATGAAGCTACATCACATTTCTCCTGCCATGGTTGCTTTGCTTAATGACCTAAATGCACCATCACTTTGGTCAGGGTATTGATTTATCAAGGAAGAGGGTGTTATTGGAAAGGAGTGAGTCAGAATATCCATGCAGGGAGATGTTGCTCTCAACACACTACAAGTGAGATGTTGGGGAGGAGGCAGAGGGGAGTAGTATGGAGTGGCAGACAATGAGAGAAAAACAGATGTTTCTATGTTCAAGACACAGAAAGGAAAAACTACAGTCTCCAATCTGCTCAGTTCACCAAGACTATTGAAAGTAGGCCAAGCCAAGGGCTGCCCCTTCACCTCCCCCCACTACCACTCAGCATTGTCCTTTTGAAATCAATCCCAGCCGCACTCTTGACCAGTCCAGCCCTGGGCTCCCAGACTTGCAGTGATTTTGATGAAGCCAAGGAGTATCCTCATTGCCTACAGCTGCCAAATTGCCAAAAATAGGTGGCTTCAAATAACAGATATGTGTTCTCTTACAATTTTGGAGGCAAAGTCCAAAAGCAAGGCAACCTCTTTTGAATGCCTTTGTAAGTGTGAATTAATTAGTGTGAATGGCTGCGAATTACCATTTCTGTTACCTTGGGCAAGACACCTGAGTTTTCTGGACATGTGTTTCAGCATCCATGACAGCTTTCTCAAAGTCTCAGATGCACTTTTAATGAGTACACGAGATAAAGTTAGTGACATGCTGGCACGTGGCTGTCATTCAGTACCTGGCAGCAGTTATTATTTTCAAGATGTGGCTGAAAGTGCACACTGGTACTCTCTGCACAAGAAAGGGTGACCGCTACATCCTTATTCTTGTCCCAGTCCAATTCCCCCTTTGGGACTCCATGCTAACAACTCTCCCCATAATTGTCACTGCCCACAACTGTGGGAATCAGAAAGCTTCACCACCACCCACTATTTGCAAGAATAACATGAATAGTTCTATTCAATCACTTAGAGATGATTGAAGACATTTATTCTTCATTTGCAACAAAGGCAGAGAGACTGAAATATTAACAAAGCATAAAATGCAATTGATATTTGTGTTTTTATTTTGACTCTTAGTTTAAAAAACTGTATGCTTTTAAATGAAACTTTTAACATTGTAGATATTATTTCCAACAATGCTAAGCAAGAAATGCATCCTTGATTGATAGGGCAATAAAATACCAGTTTTCCATTGTGAACTAAACTGAAAATATAAAAATGCATTCCCCAGACCACATACCCCTATTCTTCACCCCAACTTTGAAGAGATAGATTGTATCAGAAACATCTTGCCTTGGGAGGCACTAAAGGTTGTGTTCAGCTTCTTGAAATGTAGGGTTCGCTTTGATCTCTTTTGGGGGAGCTTGGGGAGCAACGTGCTGGTACCTTCCATATAGAGATGTAAGGGTTAAGAGATCAGTGCTTGGTACCTCATTAGTCCCCAGTAAATGGTAGTTTTGAATTTCCTCCTTTCAACCCCACATACAATACCCTGTGCCCCAGTCCTGGCCAGAAGACACACAGATGTCTCTTCTGTACCACCAGCGTTCTAGCATCACATCAGTATCCTTTATTTCGTTATATAGATCTGGAAACCAGTATGGGGCTTTTCACCATGAACACACTCAGGAAAAGTTTGCTGAATTTCATTGACTTACCATGCAATTGTAAGAATTAGATTGTGCTCAGAGCCCACATTCATTTGCACATGTGTTTATATATGTTCATATCCCACCATAAGCTACAAAGGATGTAAGAATATTCAAACAAATAATACAAATATTATTTCAAAGAAACTGAAGTTGTGGTTGTTGTCTAAATAAAAGACCAGGAAAAAACTACTCTGCATTTATGGGGAGACTGCCTCCTTGAACTCTTTGACTTCTCTCTGATGGCAGGATGCATATGACGTGATGGGTGAAAACAGGAAATCATGGCCTGGAATCAGGGGACCCAGAACGACCATGAGAAGCTCAATGTTCTTCGGGCCATGTTTAAAATGTTGTCCCTGGCCCTGGCCCATGTGGCTCGGTTGGTTGGAGCAACATCCCACAAACCAAAGATCTGGGTTTGATTCCAGTCAGGGCACATGCCTGTGTTGGGGGGTATATCCCTGGTCCGGGTGCATATGAGAGGCAACTGATTGATGCTTTCCTTCACACCTGTTTCTGCCACTCTTTTCCCCCTCTCTAGGGTCAACAAGCATGTCCTCACATGAGGATAAAAGAAGTAAAATGTTGTGCTTGTCTTCTTCTAGATAACACACATTTCTGGACCAGCCTCTGCTAAACAGTCAGTGGCTATGTCCCCATGCACTCTCCACCATCTAGGGCAATGCAGATGTGTTTCTTCCAACCGGCGTTTTTCAGTAAAGAGATTCCAGAAGGCAGTCTTCCCAGTGAAGCCAGGTGGGGGTGGGATGATGGATCTTGTGGATGGATGCCAGCAGGGACAGGAGATGAGTGGTGACCAGGCACCCCTGCCTATGTCGTGACACCTGATAAGGTCCCTCACAGATGCAACCACTGAACTGGGTGATTTACCCTGAATGAACCAAAATTAAGTTTCCCACCACAAAGTGGAATCAAGTTCAGTCATAGGAAAACTGCATTTCTCTGCTCCTGAGCTTATGAACTGATTTTATTTTATTTTGCTTTTTAGATTCCTTAAGGTTTTGTTTTAATCCTTACTGTACTTTTTTCCATTACCATTTAGTCTTCTTATACTTGGCACATACATGTAGATAGGTATAAACCTTAGTTTCTTCTATTTTTAAAGTGACACATGCTCTTTAGAGAAACGTTGCCACCTTGATTGTCATTGTGTTTTCAGGAAAAAATTACCTCACATTTATACAGACCTTTCTCATTTAGAAGGTATTTTTCATATTTAATATCTCATTTAATCCTTATGACAACTTTGTTAGATGGAGATCTAGCCCCATATTGCAGATGAGGAAACAGATTCATGAAGCAAATGTAAATTCCTTGGAATCACCAGCCACAAATGGCAAGAGCCAGGATTAGAACCCCAATCTTCCAATTCCAGTGCTGCCTTCTTTTCTTTTTTTTTCTTTCCTTCCTCCCTTCCTTCCTCCCTCCCTCCCTCCCTCCCTCCCTCCCTCCCTTCCTTCCTTCCTTCCTTCCTTCCTTCCTTCCTTCCTTCCTTCC
>VMDR010003865.1:0-18868 GCA_007922815.1 Macrotus californicus | reverse complement strand
CTTTTTTATAAGGTACTAATCCCATTTGTAAAGGTTGCATGCTCATGACTTATGCACCTTCACAAGCCCCTTCGTACCAACACCACCATGTTGGGCTTTAGGATTTCAGCATATACGTTTGGGGGGAGGGCACAAACCTTCAGATAATAGTATTCTTTCTGATCCCTCACAAGCATCGTCCTTAACAGTCCATTCGTGACAATGAATAACAAAGCAGTTAATACTACTACTACTAACAATGGCTATCCTCTATGAGCAGTTTTATATGCCAGCACTGTGGTTAAGTTTTGACATTTTTGTCCCATCAAGTTCTCCCAACAACTCAACCATATAGGAAATAACATGCATTATCTCCCAGCATCTCATTCTTCTGAAGTCAGTGTTTGGTTCAGGGATAGAAGTGACAGCATGAAAGGGAAGCCCCTAATAGTGGTTTGGTGCCTGGAAGAGAGACTTCTCTCTTATGGATAAGAAGCAGGAGATGTGTAGTGTTAGATACTGCAGCAGTCATTCTACTAACACCAGCAGTATCAGCTCAAGGATAAAGCCATTAGGATGGAAGGCAAAAGAGAAAGGGAAGAGGGCAAGAGGAAAGAGCAACATTATGGTGCTGCTGGATCAAACCTTACCTGAAGATCATCCTACCTCATTCATTTGTATAAACCAATAAATTCCCTTAATTGTTTAATCCCACTTGAGGGGTTTTGTTGATGTTCTTTGCAACTTAAACAATCTTAACTAATCCAGATAGATATTATTTAGCAGCTGTGTGATCTTAAGGCAAATATAGAATCTTTCTCTGCTTCTTTCCCTCATCTGTTGATTGAGAATAATACTAGAATTTAGTTCTGGAATTGTTGTGAAAATAAAGAGATAATGTAGATAAAATATCAAGTACATATAGTAAGAAATCTATATACATGTGTATGCTGGTATTACTTCCAGACACAATAAAAGGATGAGGACTGTAATTACTTTAGGTCAGATATGAGATGCCTGACTGTATTTCTTCCCATGGCAACTTTCAGATGCCTCTGTTACCACACATATGTACTTTGACATTTTGTTTACTGTGAACTTTTACTATCTAGAAGGCAAGACTATGTCTTAGTATTCTTTACACTCAGTGCCCAGCTTTGTGCCAAACACCTAGCATGTGTTTGATAGAAGTTTGTTGAACTGAAGCATGAAGTTACGAGAAAGGATCCTAAAGAAAGAGAGAGATAGGCAAGCATAAGAAAAGGAATACCTGATGAAATAGGTGTCAGGAGTGGCCAGGAGGGGTGGGGACCAGAGCACAGGTGGAGCGATTTGGCTTGGGTAGGGGAGTTGTTAATAAAAAGTGGGATCTGATTTCTGCTCCCCAATGACTGTCATCACATTTCTTTTAGGGTTATGCACACAGCCAGGCACTAAATGTTTCCCAGAGATTGTTACCAAGACAAGGCCTGGGAAAGACATTCGTAAAAGAAAGAAAAATCACAACGAACTTTCCTCCAAGAGCACTGGGACCAGCATCTGTGTTTATGTTCTAGATTAAGCCGAATATGAATTTGAAAGAGAGAATTATAATTTTTCAGACAATGTTAATCTTTACTACATAACATTGTAGAGTGGAACAGCTCCAACAGAGCAATGAGTTGCTGAAGGTCTCCAGTTATATAAATAGTAATTGTAGTAAATATCTTGATACTATCTACTGGTATTTTTAGAAATATTTCATTTTTTTCTTCATCAAAAGTTTTGTTGAGGGTAACAAAGTATGTATTGTTACTTCCCTTTAAACATGGATTAGTCATGGATTAAATCATCTGGAGTGGACCGAGTTCAACGATACTATTGTTAGTGCATTAAGAGGCAGCAATAATGTTCCGGGCACAGGGCTTGCCCTGGGGACACAGAGATAAATGAGTCAGGAGCCCTATCCTCATAGAAATTACATGCTTTATTACCCCAAACCCAACTAATTGAAGCTTGTCTGTAGTCAAATTTAAGGAGAAAGAAGGCAAATACGATGAAGTCGTCTTGAGGGTTCTGTATTTTTTTCATCAGCAGGGCATCTCCTGGGGGCTAGACCACATTGAGCCCAGACTTCTGCACCGCAACGGGCGCTTTCCATTGCCGTAATGGCCCAGGGTTCCCACACAGTCCCCTCGGGCTGCACGAGTGAGCACAGGTGTCCCTTCCCTTGGAGATTTGAAATGTGTGTGTAAACGAAAAGCTCAACAAAAACACCTGTGGACCTCTCCTGGGCATCAGGTGTCTGAAATGGCCCAGGAGGGATCTCAGCGCCCTTGTTTCTGTCCTTTAGAGGACCAGTTTCTGATTTGGACCCTGTGCAGGAAGTAACTTGTGTTGCCAGAGGGAACTTACATTTCTTGCCCAAGCTCTCCCACAACTGCTCCCTTACTCCTCTCTGCCCCATCAATTGCCAAGGCTCCTGTAGATGAGAAAGCTCCCATTGCAGAAACAAGGCTGCAGCATGAAGCCTCGCCAGCAGGGATGGACGGGAGCAAAATTTTCTAGGCTCTACATCAGTAAATAAAGACTTAGAAATCAAAGATATACCTTAAGTACAAGCCTGTGGGCAAATGCATCAGCAAAGCTCAAGACTCAGTGGAAAGATCCCGGAAGAAGTGGCGCACATCACAGCACCTGAGCTGCGCGTGTGACTGGAGAGCAGGCTTCCTGGAGGAAGATGAAGACTGTCCCAGATAAAAAGTTGGTTATCAGCAACTTCCTGATATTTATAGAGAGCGTCATTCATTCAATGTGGGCTGTGTGCCTGGTGCTATGCTAGTGATCTGCATGCTGGATCCATCCTCACCTCAACTTGCTACAAGAAAACCCGTTTGAGAGGACAGCTGTTAGTGTCTTAACTGCATTGATACAGGTAGTGAGACTCAAAGAAGTTCAGTGACTGCCCAAGATTTCATGGCCGGAACTCAAATTCATGTCTTTCTAATTGATTTTGCTTATAACCACTGTGCTCTACTACTTCCTTAGCAGGGAGAAACAGGAAACTGCAGAATCCTTTATGGATCTTTTGTGATCTGTTGTGTATATTTATACTATGTTGTAAGTAGTTGCAAGTCCTAGAATATGGTTTTTATTCCATAGAATGTATTCAGCCCATCACAAAAAAGCTCCTGTCCTTTCATAAAATATAACTGCAAAACAATACCTGCAACACTGCTGGAGATAAAAAATAAACATAAAAATTTCAGTGAGTAACTGGAAACCATAAAACTGGGACATTGCTTATTTTTAAGACAATCAACTAAAAATGGTAGAACTGAAAAATTCAATAATGTAAATTCAGGACCTAAATGTTTGAATTAACAGCAGTGAAAGAATGAAAAAAATGAGAGAAAAATGCTTAAATATATAGGTTTAGCACGTATTTAACTGGAATCTTAGAAGGAGTGAGGAGGAAGAAAAGGCAAATGTTATCAATTACTTTATTGATGCTGAGATGGGAAGCAGTTATCAATTCTCATTGCCTGTGCATTTGAATATAAAAAGTGCAAGCATCAAAACTTTCAGAATGGGGTCAGTGGCTTGCAAGACAAGCCCAGAGACAACAGTGGAGCGTGCTTTTCACAGGCTAGGAGACAAATGATTATCAGGAGGGGGTAAAGGATTTCAATCAGATATGCTTAACAATATTTTTCCAAAGAAAAATCAGTAGTAGGCTAGTTCTACGTAATTTCAAAGCCAGATTAAAAGCCCACCACTGATGGCTTCTAGTTCTTTATGGAATCTTTGAGAAAATGCTGTACTGTCAGTAGCTGATTCAGAGGACTTCCTGGGAAGAAGTTTTAGGAATATCTGTGTAGGTATTCTATTTTGAAAAATATTTTCCATGTTGGGTATTGTAATGGTTAATTTTATGGGTTAACTTGTCTGCTGGACCACAGTGTTCAGATATTTGGTCAAACATTATTCTGGATGTTTCTGTGAAGGTAATTTGGGTAAGATTTACGTTTAAAAGAGTGGTCTTGGAGTGAAGTAGATTGCCTACCATAATGTGAGTGGGCCTCATCCAATCCACTGAAGATCTGAATAGGCCAAAAACTTTTGGGGAGCTGAGCAAGAAAGAAGTCCCCAGCAGACTGCCTTTGGACTTGAACTATGAGTCTGCAGACAGGGTCTTCAGAGTTAGAGCTTTCTGACAAGGTATTCCATTAATGAAACTGAGCTATCTTTACAAAGATTAATTTCCTATCCAGTAAATCTTCCAGGAAGAGCAGCAACACCAGAGAAGGGATTCCAGCACCGCATGAAAGGGGGGATGAGCAACTCCTAACGTTCCTTCTTACTCTAAGGTTCTAATGTCAGTTTTCAACATTGAGTGTTAACATCAAAATGGCTTTAAATAGAAAACTTCTTTAAAACAGTTTTACATCCCCAATTCAAATAACCACAGTACCGCAGTTCCTCAATCTGATTGAGGTTATACTGGGCAATTAGAGATAATAATAGTTTTATCTGATTCCTACTCAGAAAAATGAAACATTTCACATATATAAAAATGTGATTATTTTTTCTTTCTTCTATGAGTCAATAGACTTGGTAAAAAACCTAGACCTTTAAATAAATTGAACTAGTAAACTCACACAGGATTTATAAGTTGCCTGATGTGCAACATAAGTTTCAATTCAGCAGAAGAAATGAATTCTTTACTAAAAACACCCTGAAAACACTTACATTTAGAACAGTAGGTGGTTATTTAATAATCTCGATATTATATAGGAAAGTACACTATGTTATGATGTGACTTTTAAAAACTTCAACAAAAGGTATTACTTTTTTAAAAAGTCAATGTTTAGGGCTAAAACGAGAGCCTTGCCGAGAACGGCGTAGCCACATGGCCCTCTGCCCACGCGGAGCGGGAGCGCGGCGCACGGCTCTCAGGTTGTGTGGCTCGCTCGCACCTGCGAGATGGAGAGCACGTGACCCACGCCACGCTGGAGAAGTCAGGACATATTTCAAAAGGAAATTGTAAACAGTAAATCACTTTTTTATTGCTGGTAAAAAATATCCAGCATGCTATTTGTACGGCTTTAGAATTGTGTTTCTCTAAATTAGGCAGTTTCCCTCCCTCTGGGAAATGCCAAGCATGGACCATAATAGGAACTCTCGTCGAATTTCTTGAATGCAGGGAAACATAGGACCAGGTACTGTGTTAGAATTTGAGGTACAGGGGTGAACAAAAGCCAATGCTCTTGGATATCAGATTTTATATATAGCTTGTTGCCATGAATATCACATGTCTGAAATGTAATGGAATATGAAACACTTATTCTTTTTAAATGAGATAATTTCTTTCCTGTTTTTCACACTCTAAATAGAAACAGCTCAGCCCCAAGAAATGCAAATAAGCCAATGGGTTCTGCCCAACATTTATGGCTATACAAACCTGTCAGACTATCAGCTCTGATTTTAGTTAAGTAAAATAAATATAAATGACCTCTCTGAACCTTAGGTACATAAAATAATTTTTTAATGCCAAAGCTAAGATTTCAATGTGTGATTGCCTCATAAATATTTACAATAGGTATTTTTGCAATCATTTTTTTGTTTACATCTAAGGTACACGTTTGCATCAATAATTTCTTTAGTGATTTTGACATTTCAACCAGTTATGAATGCTGCTTAATGTATGCCTGTGAAGAGGCTGGCTGGCCCTTTCACAAATAAACATGTTTGAATACAAAATGTACATTAACGATACAAGTGACTTCACCAATGCAAAAGTCTGGAGAATTGATTATTTAGGAAGTCCACCCTTTACCCCAGCAATTTTCCTTCTAATGACACTTCTAATTGAAAAATATTCTATATCAAGCCACTTGAGTGCTGAGTTGTACAATATTAGGTTACATTCCTTCTGGTAATAGATGCTATAATAGATTGCAGAATCTTGAATTTTAAATATGTTTCAGATATAGATATGCTTCAAGGTATCATGAAACTATCCATAACTCAGGATTTATATTGCAAATGTGCTCTATAGATAGCTTCGTGATGGTCACTACAAAGTAAACATTTATAACATTCACTGTACCGAACATGCTTTTCTTATCCAAATGTTACAAATTATTGGCATCCATTTGAAGAACTTGTTAAGCATCTAAAATTTTGAACCAGCAAGTATCTGGAATATGCCTTGAAGCAATTTCTGTTTACAGACAAAGTCTGTAAGATATCCAAATACCACTGTGATATGTTTACAGTTTATAAAAGAATTAAATATCAAGTCCTTTTGGGTGTGCATTTCTAAATGAGCATTAAATAATTTGGGGGGAAAAGTAAAGATTTTCATTGCTGGTGTATGGTGAAGGATTGCTTTCATCTTCCCTTTGCAGCTTGCTTTTGGTTGGTAGTGGCTTTCTCCAATGGTCACTAAGGTCATTGCTGGGAATTAGTTTACTTTGGTAAATGGATTTCACCTGGAAATGTCATCGCTGTGCAATCAACTGTATCATCTTGGGCCTCTGAGCAATGATGCTAAACTACTGACAGATGGAGAATTTTGAAACGAGTTCCAACTAATTCTGACAGCCATCACTTCCCACCGCCCTTAGTTAAAAATTAACTTCCAATAGTGGGAAAGAGATGATGAAACCTCCCCGATACCTACAAAAGATGTTTAATATCACGAATTGTTATTCATCATTTCTTTTTTTGGGGAGGGAGAATGAGTCGATCTAGGGAGTTATCATGACTACTAAATAAAACCAAAGCTCATTATACTATACCTCCTACAAAATTAAACTTACAGTCAGGAGGAAGCAGTCTTCCAGGGAACGTCATTGTCACAGGAATCATAAGTATTGTGTTGGTCAAAAGAAAGCACAAAAGTTCACCTGCTTCAGAGTTTGTCTAGTTTAATTAGTTCTCAAGGCTTGTCTTTTAAATCTTCCCATGAAATGGAGAACAGCACCAATACATTCCCTTCAAGAGTCAAAATCTCAAATTATTTAAAGTATTTAAGAGATCTTTGGCTGGCTGGGCACCACAAAGTGCTAATTAGGCATTAAAATAAAAAAGATAAGCAAAAGGGAAGCCTCTCTCATTATCGGCTTTGAAGGCAAGATTATGGACTTTGGACCTTCAGTAGTGTAAGTGCCCCGTTGCTTGAATGATTTACTTTCTTAGTAGAAAAGACTCAGGGTGGCTTTGTCAAATCAACAGCCAAATACATAACTCTGGCAGAAGCATTAGCTTGGAGTTAAACACTGATTTTTGGGAAAACCCACATGAAAGATGGCCAAGATACATAGGCCTGTGATACAGTAATTACTGATGGATGTGCTACCTTTTCCCATCATGCATATCTCTTTTTGATATCTTTTATCTCCTGGCTTTGCTGCTCAAGTGCCAGTGATGGCCAGGCAGGGAAATGCAAGCTCTGTTGATTCCAATTCTTTCCTTTTTCCTTTTTAAGACGTATTAGAAAAAGATGGAAGAATGTTTATGAGGGAAAATTGGTGGAATTTTGTAAGATAAACAGGTGCAGAACAGTGATATAAAAATTGTATATTTCAGTAATGTAAAAAATGTGACAGCATTGATCATTATACTAAAAGTGAGTGTGTTTGAGGATGGAAACTTGAGGACTGGTACTCAGAAGATGGAATATCTAGTGGCATCAGATAATGTAGTTATGGGTCACCGGTGCATGGGGAGTGATGTCATTCAGAAACTCAGAGGACCATGTTTGAAGTTTTGGTATATATTGTGGGGGAGAAGAAAATTTCCACTTTCCCCTTAGGTCTTCTGGCTGGTTGAATAATTTAAGTGATGTAAGATAGATTAATAGGAGAAAATAATCATATTTAATTCTGTAGGGACATACAGGAGTTCCATAAAACTATGGGGCCCAAGGACAAATCAGGCAATTAATACTTCTACACTTATCTTCAGCTAAGGAGAAAGGGGGGTAGTGGTTTGGAACTTCAAAGGGGAAGAAAGCAATTCATCTGGGAACAGAAAAACAAATGTTTGGTAAACAAAAGTTTGCTGGACCATCTTTTACAATGGAACATAGAGGGGACTTTGATCAAATGGGCCTTACTAGCTTCCTCCCTATCACACCTAATTCATGTTAAACTGCTTATCTATGATGATAGCTCCGTGCTGGAGCTAGTCCTCTATCTAAATTAGGCAGTTAGTGGGAAGGTCAAAGGTTCTTCCCAAGTATTTTGTTTCTTAAAAATTAACCAGTTTAGAGCAATCAGTATCCCAAAGAGGCATATTTTGGGGTGGCAAACTCTGCCCCCCTTCTATATTTTTAGGAAGGACAGAGTACAGATAGAATCAATATGAACTGATGAGTTTAAGTGACAACTCTGACATAATACAAATTTTCAGTTTAATTATAGAGAAAAATGAGGCAATATCTTTGAGAAGTTATATATGTGCTGCACATAAGCATTTCATGTTGGGAGGTTTGGGAAAAACGAATCCCTCACATCTCTTTTCTGGGTTCAAAACCAATTGAGCAGACGTGATATCTGGATGGGAGTACACTTCCCCCCAGGTGTAGGTCTTAGAATTCTTACCTAGCCGTGAAGGAAGCCATGGCTTACCAGATACTCTCAATGCGTGAGCAAGAATAGAAATGCTGAGGACAGTGGGACCTGTGGTGTGTTTTCTGATGCTGGTTGTTTATTGCATGAAAATAAAAACTGAGAGAACATAGCCGTTAAGACAAGCAAAGTTTTACGAAAATGTGGCAAGAGATGAGGCTCTACGTTAATTACAGAAGTAAAATTCTACACTTTAACCCAACCCAGGAGAGCAATGTGGAACAATGGATGTTGTGATTTTACTACCCCAGATTAATCACCATGCTCGGGGGAGAATGTGGAAAGAAGCAGCTCTCTTTCCTTTCAGAAAGCGGCAATATTGAATAATGTTTCTATTTTGTGGGTGAATGAAGGACTATATTAGGTACATACACATGTAATGATGGAGGAAGTTTTTCTTCCTACACTCTTCTTTTTTCTGCTTGTATTATTCAAAACTGAGTTGCAATTTTCAGAAAATCAACTAAAAGTAGCTGAACACACAAAAACCTGTACATGAATGTTTTTTTTTTAAGATTTATTTTAGAGAGAGTGGAAGGGAGGGAGAAAGAGAGGGAGAGAAACACCAATGTGCGTCTGCCTCTCTTGTACCCTGCACTGGAAACCTGGCCTGCAACCCAGGCATGTGCCCTGACTGGGTATCAAACCAGTGACCCTTTGGTTCACAGGCCGGCACTCAATCCACTGAGCCACACCAGCCAGGGCATGAATGTTTTATAGTAGCTTTATTTGTAATGGCCAAAACGTGGGAATAACCAAATAGCTTTCAAAAAATGGATGGTTGAACAAATTGCAGTGTATCCACATCGGCAATAAAAAGGAATGAACTCCTGATACACGTATCAACTTGGATGAATCTCATGGACATTAAGTTGAATGAAAAAAGCCAATTTCAAAACATCATGTGATTCCATTTATGTATTTTCAAAATGCTAAAATTATAAAGCTGGGGGAGACATGGGCGATTGCCAGAGTAGGGGACAGGTGGGTGGGTGAGTCCGACTACAAAGAAGAAACACGAGGGGAATGTTGGTGATGGCGGCTCTGTTTCCTCTCAGTCGCTGTGGTGGTTGGATGAAAACACACGGGGTGAGAGGACTGTTCACACGTACTGTGCAAATTGTCAGTTTCCTGGCTTTGATACTGTACTATAGTCATGTAAGGGCAGTTGGGGAAAACTGGCTGATAGGTACACAGGGCTTCTCTGAACTATGTTTTGCAACTTTGTGTGAATCTTTATCTCGAAATAAAAAGTAAAAACAAAAGTGGCTCAAGTGAAAAAGGAAATGTCCATTGTATAGGTTTATGGAATTGGATAGTCCAGGGCTTAAATCTTGGTACTTTCAGGAAAATCTGTATGAAGCTCAAGCAATGTCACCAGGAGCTTTCTTTGTCTTTTTCTCGGTTCTGCTCGCCTGTGTTGACATCATTCTGCAGATGGTTTTCTCCGAGAAGCTGGGAAACACACCACAGATATGTGCATACATGATCCTAACTTGTAACCTACGAAGGAGACAAATTCTCCTTCATTCTTACGGAAGACAATTTTGGATCAGATGTCCTCTTGGAACTGATCATTATTGCCGGGAAGATGGATGGAACACACTGAGAAGCCATGATGGGCTGGGGAGTGTCGTGTGATTGAATAGGGAAGTGGAATGAACAGGTAGATGTACCTGGAGAAGTCACAGGAAGCAGAGAGAAGATATAATACTAGCAGTCAGGTGGTGATCTTTCAGACTTAAGTTTTGAGTAGATTAGTACTTTTATTTGATATGAAGCATTCAGGAGAGCAATGCCTTGGAATGAGAGAATATTTTCAAGTAGCATTTTCCACTGAGTAATAATTGGGGTGGGAGTTAAGAGCCTACATTCATAATTGCTATGGGGAAGGAGAAAATAATAATTAAAAAACATACTGTGATTCTGAAACAGCCGTATGAAGGGAAATGGGAAAGGGTGTGTACAGAGGTCGGTGGTATTAGAAAGGATTCCTAACATTTCATATTTGAGAAGTAGCTTGCAGCGGGTAAGAATATTCTGCAGGGTCGAGAAATGGAGCTGAAGACATAGTAGTTTTGCTCAAAGTCTGAATCATAGAACTTTTTTCCTGCCATGTCACTAATCTTCATTATTATCACAGACATTTTCCCTTTCCATCTGTTTGAAAGTATGAGAATGAACTTCTTTAAAAAAATTATGATTACTGGCTTATTTTGTCTCACGTAGCATGCTTTAGGTACACACACACGTGGCAGAAATATCTCAGAACTAACCTTTCCCGACAGCTCTTAACTTGATGGACTAATCCCTATAGTGGCTGTTATGCAGAACTTGCCATTTACAAGGCTTGAGTGGTTTGTTAAATGATGTTCACTCTGAGAAGTATGGACTATCTGTCAACTACTGCCTTTTGGGGGAAGTTACAGGAGAGGGACTTAATATACTTATTACATATATATTTCAAAAACAAATGTCCTGTGCTGACTCCTGAAACACAAGATTATATTTGTCTTAGTGTCCAAGTTGTGTCTTCAGACTTTGAAGTCTTAACATAAAAATATTCAAATATAAACCAGTGATTTTGTAAGATATCTTGAGTAGTTGTCAGCAAATTGTGGGCGAATTGTGAAAATGTAACAAAGAATGTGATATCATGATTATAAAAGACATAAAATAGTCCTCGAAAAAAATCAGTCCATAGGATTTATAAATATTTTCAGTGATAAAACCTTTATTAATACTGTACTAATAAGAATTTAAATTGCTTTTGATGTAAACAATATGAGCTAAATATAATTTATTTATAATTATAAAAAGCATTGAATGAATCTTTCCACAATTAAATGACCAAATCACAGGTGACCATGAGCATGGAATTTGTTTCCTGTAGTAGATGCTTTTGTATAGCTCCCCACATGCAGGGCATTAGCCCCGCTGCAGGTGGGGGGGGGCGTATTGGAGAGTTAACAGCAACACTTTCTACAGACCTTAGTTCAAAATCCCAACTCTGCCACTGTCTAATTGTGAGACCTTTGGCATATTACTTAACCTTTCTAAGAGTCTTCTTTTAGGTTCTTAATTTAAAAAAATGTATATAAACCATCATCTGAAATACTCATGGCTAGGAGATTGGACCAAAATACTTTGTTTTAGAAAGGCAACATAATCCATACGAGAGGTCCGTCTAGAAAGTATCCAGCCATGCAATATGCTAAATAGAGACATTTATTGAAGAAGATACAAGATACAAGAAACACTGTACACAGGACAATGACACCTCAGTCCCCTTCAAAGTCAGCACCTTGGGACCTCACACAGTTCTCCCAGCATCTCTTCCACTGTTCAAAACACTCAATCCTTTGTTGGAATCTCTATCTGCTGCCCCATTGTATTTTCCTGAATCTCATCAACTGTCTGAAATCTCTTCCCTTTTAAAGGTAATTTTAGTTTTTAGAAAAGTCAGAAGTCGCAGGGCACCAAATCTGGGCTGTAGGGGGGGCTGACTCACCTGGGCGATTTGATGTTTTGCCAAAAACTCTGCAGGAGACGTGATGCATGAGCGGGCGTGTCATGATGAAGCTACCCATCACCAGTTGCTGTGGCCATTTTTGTCATATTGTATCTCTCAACTGACAAAGAACATTGAGGTAGTACTCCCTATTAACTGTTTGGCTTTGAGGGATGTACTCGTGATGGACAGCACCTTCCCAATCAAAAACCAGTTAAGATGGTCTAGGTCTTGCTGCAGCTTGGCCGCACCTTCTTTGGACATGGAGAACCAGGCAACTTCCACTGGGACCACTGGGCCTTCACTTCCAGATCATAGCTGTAGACCCACAGTTCATCTCTGGCCATACACTTCCTGACGGAATCTGGTTCATTGGTACTGGTTTGAACCAAGTCATTAGAAACCGCAGCACAGTGCTCCTTCTGCTCTGGTGGCAGGAGCCACAGAACGAATTTTGCCAAGACATGCTTCATGCCGAGATCCTGCTTCAAAATCTCGGACACAGCAGTTTTTGGAATTCCCCAGATTGTTTCTAGTTCTTGCACTGTCAGTCACCGATCTTTGTTGATTGCAGCCTGTACATGGTCAACATTCTCAGGTGTTCTGCTTGTTGCAGGCCTTCCAGAACATGGATCACTTTCAAAAGATTCTCAACCATCTTTGAAGCATTTGTGCCACACTTTCATTTGTGTTGAACTCACTGCATCATCCCCGAAAGCCTTACTAATCATCTGAATAGTTTCCGCAGAGGAATGTTCAAGCTTAACACACAATGAATATAGATTCATTGTACTACTCGCTCAGTCATTTTGCATGTGACGGCCACACAGTACACCTGCACACTCGAAAGGGTCTACTGCAACCCCCTGACTAGTAAAGTCATAATTGTTCGTGTGTACATACCTTGGCTGCAAGGTTTCACTGATGTCACACAAACCATTCTCATAATATTAACAATGGCTGGATTTTGTTCCAGACAGACCTTGTATACTGTTCTTTTTTAATTTAAACTTTATTGTATTTTTTCCATTACCATTTCATTCCCTTAGATCCTCTCCCCCAGGAATTACCACACTGTTGTCCACATCCATGAGTATGTTTAGCTTTTTGCTCAATCCCTCCACCTGCTTAACTCCACTCTATTAGCTGTCATCTGCTCTCAGTCTATGAGTCTGTCCTCATGTTCCTTAGATTTCACATATGAGTGAAATCATATGGTATTTATTGTTCACTGACTGGCTTATTTCACTTAGCATCCATACTGTTTCAAAGGGTAAAATTTACTTCCTTTTTTATGGTCGAGTAGTATTCCATTATGTTAATGTCCCATAGTTGTTTTATCCACGTATTAACTGATGGACACTTGGGCTGCTTCCATATCTTATTGTAAATAATGCTGCAATGAACACAGGGATGTTTATGTTCTTTCAAATTAGTGTTGTGGGTTCCTTTGGATATATTCCCAGAAGTGGGGTCACTGGGTCAAAAGGCAGATCCATTTTTAATATTTTGAAATATCTTCATATTGCTTTTTACAGTATCTGCACCAATCTGCATTCCTACCAACAGCGCAAAACGGTTCCCCCTTCTCCACATCGACAGTGCTTGTTTGTTGAGTTATTGATGACAATCATTCTGACAGGTGTAAGATGGTATCTCATTGTGGTTTTAATTTGCATTTCTCTGATGATTAGTGATGTTGAGCACATCTGTATGTCCTCTTTGCAGAAATATCTATTCAGTTCCTTTGCCCACTATCTTAATTGGGTTGTTTCCTTTTTTTGTGTTGAGTTTTGTAAGTACTTTATACATTTTGGATATTAACCCCTTATCAGATGTATTGGTGAGTATGTTCTCCCATTCTGTGGGTTGTCTTTTTATTTACTTGATTTCTTTTGCTGAGCAAAAACTTTTGTTTGATGTAGTCCTATTTGTTTATTTTTTCTTTTGTTTCCCTTGCCTGGGGAGATATATCTGAAAAAAATTTGCTATGAGCAATGTCCTGGGTTTTGCTGCCTATGTTTTCCTCTAGGATTTTTATGGTTTTGGGTTCATTATTCATTTCATCCAGGTTGTCCAGTTTGTTGGCATAAATTCAAAATTTTCATTTTGAATTTATTCTTGTATGTGGTATAAGAAGGTGGTCTAGTTTCATTTTTTTCCATGTATCTGTCCAGTTTTCCCAACACCATTTATTGAATAAACCATCTTTGGCCCACTGTTTGTGATTGCTTTCTCTGTGAAATTTTAATTGACTATAAAAGTGTAGGTTTATTTCTGGGCTCTCTATTCTGTTCCATTGATCTATGTGTCTGTTTCTACACCTGTACCATGCTGTTTTGATTACTATTGTATTATAGTATAGTTTGATATTAGGTAGAGTGATTCCTCCAACTTTGTTCTTTCTTAAGATTGCTGTTGCTGTGCAGGGTCTTTTGTGGTTTCATATCAACTTTTGAAATATTTGTACTAATTCTGTGAAACACGCCATTGGAATCTTGATAGGGATTGTGTTGAATCTATAGATTGCTTTGGGTAGTATGGACATTTTAACGATGTTAATTCTTCCTATCCATGAACACAGTATTTATATCTTCTATTTCTTTTTTCAGTGTCTTATAATTGTTCAAGTACAGGTCTTTTACGTCCTTGGTTAGGTTTATTCCATGATATTTTATCCTTTTTGTAGCAATTGTGAATGAGATTGTTTTCTTAATTTCCCTTTCTGTTAGTCTGTTATAGGCATATAAAAATACAACTGATCCTGCTACTTGGCTGGATTCACTTAACAGTTCTCGTAGTATCTTTATGGAATCTTTGGGGTTCTTTATGTACAATATCATGTCATCTGCAAATAATGAGTTTTACTTCTTCCTTTCCAATTGGATGCCTTTTATTTCTCCTTGTCTGATGGCTGTGGCTAGGACTTCCAGAAATTTTTTGAATAAGAGATGTCAAATCGGACGTCCCTGTCTTGTTCCTTATTTTAACGGGAATGCTTGTAGTTTTTGCCCATTGAGTATGATGCTAGCAGTGGATTTGTTATGGCCTATATTACATTCAGGTATATTCCCGCTAATCCCACTTTTCTGAGAGATTTTAATCATAAATTCGTGCTGGATTTTACCAAATGCTTTTTCTGTACCTATTGATATGATCATGTGTTTTTTACCTTTCATTTTTTTTATGTGGTGAATTACATTTATTGATTTGCATATGTTGTACCAACCTTGCATTCCTGGAATGAATCCCACTTGATCATGGTGTATGATGTTTTTGATGCACTGCTGTATTCGGTTTGCTAGTATTTTTTTGAGGATTTTAGTGTCTACGTTCATCAGGGATATTGGCCTATAATTTTCTTTCTTGGTAGCACATTTATCTGGTTTTGGAATTAGGATACTGCTGGCCACATAAAATGAGTTTGGGAACCTTCCCTCCTCTTGAATTTTATGAAATAGTTTGAGGAGGAGAGGTGTTATTTCTTCTCAGAATGTTTGGTAAAACTCACTTGTGAAGCCCTCCAGTCCAGGGCTTTTGTTTGTTGGGAGTTATTTTTCTACTGTTTCAATTCACTAGGTGTAATCTGTCTTTCATATTATCTGAATCTTCCTGATTTAGTTTTAGGAGATCACATGTTTCTAGTATAATTTATCCATTTTATCCAGGTTGTCTAATTTGTTGGTATATAGTTGTTCACACTTGCTTACAGTCCTTTGTATTTCTTTGGTGTCAGTTGTTATTTCTGCTTTCATTTCTGATATTTATTTGGGTCCTCTCTCTTTTTTTCTTGATGAGTGTGGTTAGAGGTTTGCCGATCTTGTTTATCTTTTCAAAGAACTAGCTCTTGGATTTATTGATCTTTTTCATCATTTTTTTACTCTATTTTATTTCTGCTCTGATCTTTATTCTTTCCTTCCTTCTACTCACTTTGGGCTTTGTTTGTTCTACTTTTTCAAGTCCCTTTAAGTATAATGTTAGAATGTTTATTTGAGCTTTTTGTTGTTTTTTGACATAGGCCTGTAATGCTATGAATTTCCCTCTTAAGATTGCTTTCCCAGTGTCCCACAGATTTTCGACTGTTGTGTCCTCATTGCCACTTGTTTCAAGGTACCTTTTGATTTCTTCTTTGATCTTGTTGACCCACTCATTTTTCTTTAATAATATGCTATTTAGCTTCCATGTCTTTGCATGTTTTTCAGTGTTCTTGTAATTACTAGTTTCACAGCATTGTGGTCAGAGGTGATGCTTGATGATGATTTCAATCTTCTTAAATTTATTGAGACTTGTTTTGTTGTCCTAACATGGTCTATCCTAGAAAATGTTCTATGAACACTTGAAAAGTCTGTATATTATGCTGTTTTGGGGTGAAATGCTCTGAATATCAATTAAATCCATTTGATCTAGTGTATTTAAGGCCACTATCTCCTTGTTGATTTTCTGTCTGGAAGATCTACTCATTGAAGTCAATGGGGTGTTAAAATCCTTGACTATGACTGTAGTTCTATTGATCTCTCCCTTTGTGTCCATCAAGATTTGCTTCACATATTTAGGTACTCCTGTGTTGTGTGCATAAATGTTTACTAGGGTTATATCCTGTTGTCAGACTGTTCTGTTTATCATTATGTAGTGTCTCTTACTACATAATGGTTGTAAAGTATATTTCGTAAGTTATAAGTACCGCTATGACAGCCTTTTCCCCCCTTCTATTTGTATGAAATATCTTTTTCCATCCCTTTACTTTTAGTTTGTGTGTATCTTTCAATCTGTGATGGGTCTCTTGGAGGTAGTGTATATATATATCTTGTTTTCTTATCCATTCAGCTACCGTCTGTATTTTGGAGCATTTAAGTGATTTATATTTAAGGTGATTATCGATAGATACGTATTTAGTGCCATTTTATTGTGAGGCTATTTTCCTCTTTTTGTTCTTCTTAAAGCAAGTCCCTTAACATCTGTTGCAGTACTGGTTTGGTGTTAATAAACTTCTTTATCTTTTTCTTGTCTGGGAAGCTCCTCATTTCTCTTTCAATTTTAAATGATACCCTTGCTGGGTAAAGTAGCCTTGGCTATCGGTTCTTGCTTTTCAGTACCTTGAATATTTCATGCCATTCCCTTCTGGCCTGAAATGTTTCTGTTGAGAAATTGGATGACAGTCTAACTGGTGCTCCCTTATATGTAATTAACTGCTTCTCTCAGCTTCTAGGATTCTCTGTCTTTACGCCTTGCTATTTTAATTACCTATCTCTCAGTGTAGGCCTCTTTGGGTCCAACTTGCTAGGGACTCTCTGAGCTTCCTGGACTTGTGTATCTTTTTCCTTCACCACATTAGGGAAGCTTTTGGTCATTCTTTCTTTAAATAGGTTTTGATCCCCTTGCTTGCTCTCTTCTCCTGGTATTCTCATGATGCAGATGTTGTTTACTTCCAAAATGTTTCTTAAGCTCTCCTCTTTTAAATTTTTTTTTCTTTTTGCAGTTCTGCCTGGGTGTTTTTTTTCCTGCCTTGTCTTCCAATCACCAGATCATTTCTCTGCTTCATCTAACCTACTGCTTATTCCTCCCAGTGTATTATTTACTTCAGATATTGCAGTCTTCATTTCTGACTGGTCCTTTTTTATGGTTTCTATGTTTTTATTCATACTGTTGAGTATCCTTATAATCATTACTTTACACTCTATCTGATAGATTGCTTGCCTCTATTTTATCTAGTTCTTTTTCTGAAGAATTCTCTTGTCCTTTAATTTAGGGTCTGTTTCTTTGCCTTATCATTTTCGCAGCTTCTTTATATTTTCAGCCTTAGTTGTTAAACTAATCAATGATATGCCCTGTAGCTGTGATCAGTAGCCTGGCTTAACTTCCTCAGGGTGAGCAGAGTAATTCCTGTGGATAGTGCTACTGCTTCCCCTCAGGTTCATGCCACTTGGAGAGGAGTATTCTGCCTAAGAGAGATGACTCCTGCAGTCTGGGGAATGACTCAGCACAGGGATCCTGGAGGCTGTCCCATTCTCTCCCCACAGCCTCCAACAACCTGATTCTCCTCAAGTGTCTCTAGTCCTCTCTGCCATCCCTCAGCTGAAATCTGGGGTAAGTGGTTACAAATGAAATTTTGTAGTTGGCACTTTAAGAGAGTCTCTGTGTCTCCAACCATCTCTCTCTGGCAGATAGAAACCCTGCTGTTTTTCATAGCTGGATGTTATCTGGGTTTCTTTCCAGCTCTGGTGCTGTAGGCTGGGGAGCCCAGCTTGGGGTTTAGACCCCACACTTCTCAGGGGGAAACCCCATGGCTGTTGAAATAATCCCTCTGGAACTTCAGCTGCCCCAGGAACCCAGCCAGCCCTCTTGGGCTTCCTCTGCACTCCCTACCAGTCTCGTTGTGGTGAAGTGGTTCCTTCTGTTTGTCCTTGGTTATAAGGCTTCTCTCCAGCTAGTGTTCAGCTGGTTATTCCTCATATACTTTTCTTATATATTGTCACCAGTGGGGTCTAGGGCAACACCTGACAATCCAACATTAACATTTCTGTAGTAAAATCTATGAATGTTGCTTTGATGGGACAGTTCTCAGGCCACATAAAATAAAAAGTGCACATAAACCCAATATTTGTTGTATTCAGAAGATAAACAGACCAATCAAGGCAGTTGAATAGGGATATATAATTAAGCTGTAGCTCTATGTACTTTGTATAGCAAAAGGAATAATTAAAATGTTTTCTCATTACCATTAAGAAAACAATGGATTATTTTCAGACTTTGTTCTAGTGTT
>VMDR010003864.1:0-66630 GCA_007922815.1 Macrotus californicus | reverse complement strand
TTAAAATACTGTGTAATTCCTTACCGGGGACTTTTTAAGAAGAACTTATGAGCAAATTACATCAAGCAAGAATAGTCAATAATAATGAAAAACATGTTCCTTGGCAAAGTCTGCCTGCTATAAACGACTAGCATGCCAAGGTCCCCCTGGATGCCAAAGAGCAAAAGAATTCTATTCGGAGATAGTTAATCAAACTTAAATCAGTTCACCCATTGTAAGTTAGTAGAACAAAATAATCTTACAGGAACACATAGTAATAGAAAGGGCACTTGGTTCAGAATATTTTAGTAGAATAGAATTAAGAAATAGACATAGATCATGGATCAATCATTAACCATAGGCAAAGGAGTTAACTGAAACTCTGTCTGGCAAGATAAGTTTTTATTCTTAATTTCTAAGACCATTGTATAATGAATTATGATTTTTTGCTTGGTTTAATCATACATCTATAACCTTAGAAAGTTAAAGCTTGCCAGAAAATCTGTATATAAGCAATGTGAAAAGTGACAATAAATTGGAACAGCTTTCCACAGCCATTGAGTTGTGTAGTTGCCTGTCTCCCATCGCCGACGCCTTACCCACCTTTGGGACCCCCTGGATCCTGCTGCAGCTGGACTGCGGCACATCAGGAACCAGGTTATTGAAGGCCTGCCTGCAAAAAGCACGGAGGAGCACATGTGGGGGGTTTTCATGGGCCTAGAAGAAAGTGCCTCCCCCCAGATGGGCTGCACAGACTGTTGTCAGTTTGCAAACAATTTGTTAATGGTGCATGATATGGTAAGTACAGAAATGGAAAATAAGCCTTTAAAAAGTCTTACAGCAATTTTTTAAAAGATTTTATTTATTTATCTTTAGAAAGAGGGGAAGGGAGGGAGAAAAAGAGGGAGAGAAACATTGATGTGTGATGGTTGCCTCTCATGCACCCAGCTGGGGACCTAGCTCTCAACCCAGGCATGTGCCTGACTGGGAATCGAACCAGTGACATTTCGGTTTGCAGTCTGGCACTCATTCCACTGAGCCACATCAGCCAAGGCAGTCTTATAGCAATTTTGATAGAATAATTTTACCTATCTGCTGAATTTAATAAAAAAATTGGGGCTTTAGTTATGTCTTTTTAAATTTAATTTTCTAGTAACTCATTTGTACTGTACTTTACAAAAGTTTAGGTTTACAATGGACTGGAAAGCCACATAGTTTGAGAAGCACTTCATATTCCTTCAGCTAGAACTTTGTCTCATGGTCACGTCTCAGCACAGTGGGGGCTGGAGGTGTGGCCTAGCTGTATGCAAAGGGGAAACAGGGAGAATGTGGATATTGATGAGCACTAGAAGTCTCTGGCACCCTTAGTTCACAAACCCAGAAACACAGCCTAAAGTTTGAAATGGAAGAGAAAGGACTAAGTCCCCAGGGTGAGGTTGAGCTATGGGCCATACATCCTTCCTACTCTCATCCATCCTGGGGACCATTGCCAGCCACTGGCATTAGTTTCAACCAGAAGGTTTGGGCTGCTCAGGTGAGAAGAAGAAATGTTGCCTTTACTTGCTGTGCTCACTTCTCTCACTCTCCAACTTTTCTTTCCATCCTGCCCGCCATGTCCTACTTCATGACTTCTTAAATGATCAAAATAGCCTCCTACAAGAGGTCCCTACCTCTAGCCTCATTCCCCTCCACCCCCACCTAACATGTGAATCTCACCATGTTACTCTTCAATAGTTCCCCATCACTTACAGGCTTGAGTTAAACATTTGTCACAAAAATTCTACAAGGTCATACCTTCCATTCTTTCCTACCTCTTCAGCCTCATCCCCTGGCCCTGAGCACTGGGCACTCCGTGCCCCAGTCTTACAAACCTCCTTGCCATTCCTGGGCGCTGCATGCACTGCCTTCCCGCCTAGCCTTGGACTTGTGTGTCCTCACTGGGGCTATTGCCATGTCTCTTCAGCTTGGTGAAACACCCTTCCTCTGTGAGAATCACAACTGTTTGTTAAACAACAGTTATCTGTCTAAAAAAAACGTGGTTTTCCCCTTTGACTATAAGCTAAATGAGGCCTCTGAACATTTCTTTTTAATTTACATATCTCAAGAGACTTGCATGATTTCTGGCTAATAATTGGTATTTGGTGAATCTCTGTCAAGTGAATGAGTGAATGGTTTTCAATGTTTGAACCATCCAGAGGATGAAGACTCTCCTTCTTGTCTGTCCCCTGTCTAAGAATAAAGAGTTTGAGCAAAAACAGAACAAGAAGCAGAACAAAATAAGAAACTAAAGTTAGACTTCGGAAAGACTGTCAAATGAGAAGACACTGAAATGTAGGCATCTAGGATTGGAGGTGCCATCTCCAGGCCTGGAGAGTGATGCGGGCTCCATCCCACGGGGTCCGTGTGTTGTGGCTGCAACAAACCACAACAAATCCACATGGACTACAGAAGTCCTGTGGAGAAAAAAGGCCAGCACCACCGCTCTCTAAGTGAGAGAGGGGCCCTGACCCCTGCCTGGACAGGCTTTTGTTGATATTCTAGGTATATTACATCAAGGATGGCCCTCATTTACTATGCACAAGTTCACTTTAGGTGGTTACCTTTTATAGATAACAAAGGAAAGAATGTTGTTAATTACTTCAAAGAGAAAGGACATTTGCAAATGCAAAGGGAAAAGTGGTTGAACTGGTTACACTCGTCTTTGGGAGGTTTAGCACAGATAGAAGTAAACATTTGCTGCCTCAATTCAGGGTGAGGGAGTTTTAGCAAAAGCAGGCTTCAAAGTGGCCTAGATACAATGCAGGCCTGGTTCCCCACGGGAGAACTGATCCATGGATTTGACTTCCTGTGTGCTGACACGCTCCCTGCTGGCTTTCCAAGTCAGAGGCTGGGCTACATTCGCCACCCCACACGGATAGGTTCCCTATAAAAGAGGGAGACTTCTAGTTGCCTATTCAATATCCAGCACTTTGTGCTTCCTTACTAACAGAGCCCTTATGTTTTTGATAGTAGTGATGTGCTCTGTCATAGATAGGAGAAGCAGTGAGCTATGGGTAGGAACATTCAGATAGGGCTTCTTGGAAAGCTCTTTAAAAGAGGCTGACTAAGCTAAGAGGTGTCACCTTTTACCTGTGCTTCACCCTCTTCCTGCTGCCTAGAATATGGGTTTGGTATTTGCAGCTACAAATCCTGTTACCAGGAGGCAAGCTTGAGGATGGAAATATGAGCTAAGGATAGCAAAGAAGAGATCTAAAAGGAGCCTGAGTCCCTCATGGGATGGAGCTACCCTACCAGTCCTGTTTTGCCTATTTTGAACTTCTTCCATATAAGAGAGAAATAAATCTTAATTTCTTTAAGTGACTCTTATGTAGATTTTCTAATTTATGTAGACTTCGTATGTCAGCTATTTTATATATACTACCTTTTAAAAAAAATCTTCATGACAATGCTCTAAAGGCTGCCAGATTGCTCCTTGCTAGCTATGTGTCATTGGGAAAGTAACTTCACCTCTGTGTGCCTGAGTTCCCTCCTCTGTAAAATGAAGACAACAGCCTTGGCCGGGGTGGCTCAGTTAACTGGGCATCATCCCAGAAACCAAAAGGTACTGTGTTTGATTCCCGGCAGGGGCACGTGCCTGAATTGAGGATTCGGTCCCTGCATGTACAAGAGGCGGCCAGTTGATGTTTCTCTCTCACGTTGATGTTTCTCTCCCTCTATTTCTCCCTCCCTCTCCTTCTCGCTAAAAAAAATAAATATTAAAAAAATACAATGAAGACAATAATAGCACATCCTCATAGACTTTAATGATTGGACAAGTTCATCCCTGGCTGGTGTAGCTCAGTGGATTGAATACGGGCTGTGAACCAAAGGGTCACTGGTTCAATTCCCAGTCAGGGCACATGCTTGGGTTGCAGGCCAGGTCCCCCATAAGGGGTGCACGAGAGGCAACTGCACATTTGATATTTCTCTCCCTCTCTTCCCTTCTCTCTAAAAATAAATAAAAAATGATTGGACAAGTTCATATATGTAAAGTACTTAGGCATGTGCTTATGTATGTGCTGGCATATAGCAAGTGCTCACTGTCAGCCATTACCATGTTAGCAACAGCATAATTAAATGCAGAGGCCTGACTGCGGCTCAGAAAGCAGGTGAACAGTAAGTGATAGAGCCAAGACTCAGACCCAGCCTCACGTGAACACTAAAACAGTGACTTTCCCCCTGCACCCTGGAAGGACCCAATGTGGAGAGACTCCAGGGTAGAAAGGCCAGAAGCTGGCTGGATGAGGAAAATCACGCCCTTAGCTCTCAAGTGAATCTTCCCATTGGAGTTGACATCCATCTCAACCTCTTTTTTCAAATTTTTATTTTTTCAGTTACAGTTTATATTCAGTATTATTTTGTATTAGTTTTAGATGTGCAGCGTAGTGGTTAGACAATCATAGCATCTGGCCCCCTTGTGGCCACAGAGCTCTTGGCAAGGAGGAGGAGGCGGAGGCCAGAAGGGGGCGCTAAGTAAGCAAAGGGCTTGGCTCGCTGGTCTGTGGGAGAAAGCTGGGGTATTTAAGGAGGCAGGAGGCAGCTTCCAAGATCAAGAGAACCACGCTTAGGTTAATGCCTATTTTCCCGGTCTCGGGTCCATTCCCAGGGCTAGGAGTGTCCGTCTCCCATAAAAATGAGGCCAAGGAAAGTAGGTGATAAGACTTTCTTAAGCATGATATGGGGCTCTCAAGACAAGAAATGGGAGATATAGTCCCTTCTCTCAAGAAACATGTCATATAATTCATTCATTTGAACAATCAGCTGGCAGAATTTGTATAGTTAAGAGCCTGACTCTGGTGTCAGACTGTCTGGGTGTGCATTCCGGCTCTGCTGAGTGACCATGGGCAACTTAGTAATTTTGTCTGTGCTTCAGCTTCCACACTTAAAATAGGGGTAGTGATACTACCCACCTCATATAGCCACCATGAAAATTAAATGAGGTAATGTTTGTAATACTTTACAAAAGTGTCTGGCATATCGTAAGTGCTTAAGTGGTTTTTAAATAAATACATTATACAATTAGAGCATCATAAATAATATATAAATGAAGCACTCATTGTGTGATTTAGCTCCCCAAAAAATCATACATGGGAAAAATTACAAGAAAAAAGAAATTAAGAAAGGTTTCACTGGTAGTGAAACTACATCGTGGGCAGGATTTTGATAGAGGTGTGGCTTTGATCCAGAGATCAACAGGCAAAGGTAGGGAGGCAGAAACTGGCGTGGCACGGGGGCAGATGAGGTGCAGAGTGAGAAGAGATGGCGAGAGAGTGGAGTTAGACTTGGGGAGCAGGGAGAGATCAGGTTGAGACCTGACTATATAGGACTCTGAAAGTAAGATAAGTTAGATTTGCTATAATAGGCAGTGGAGAACTGTTGAGACTTCAGAGGGAACGGAAATGCTGAAAGTGGTGTTTTAGGAAGATCCGTCTGTCAGTGGTTTTCTGGAAAGATTGGAAAAGAGAGAAGATTAGAAGAACGGGCAGGAGGTCATTACAGTAATTTAGGCTTGAGGTAGTGAGGAGCTAATTTAATGTTGTACTAGATATGGAGGAGATGAGGGGAATTTGAGAGATACATGGTTTTAAATCGATTTTCTGAAAATATAAATAAGACATACTTAGAGTTTTAAAAACCTGAATAGTATATAAAGGTAAAAAAATGAAAAACAAAAGTCTCCGCTTCTCTTCCCTAGCCCCAGCCTGGCTCCACAAAGGTAACCACTCTTAAAGGTTTCTTGTATATTTCAAGCAAACTTTTAAATACAATGTATATGTATATATATAAGTATAATATATATGATGAGTCATACACACTTTTCTCGATAGTTCTGTTCTATAAGCTGGCCTTGAACACTGAATTAGCAAATATTCAACCATGGTTCCTGGGGGAAATAGAGGGTTAGGTTCTTGTAAGTCGCTGATCCTAACATTTTCCTTTTCTTCTTCTTTTTTTTAAAGATTTTATTTATTTAGTTTTTTTTAGAGAGGGGAAGCGAGGGAGAAAGAGAGGGAGAGAAACATCAATGTGTGGTTGTGTTTCACATGGCCCCCACCGGCGACCTGGTCCGCAACCCAGGCACGTGCCCTGACTGGGAATGGAACCCGCGACCCCTTGGTTCACAGCCTGCGCTCAATCCACTGAGCCACACCAGCCAGGGCCTGATCCTAATATTTTCAACGGATCAACATATAACCTTGTTTTTTGTGTGTTTCTTCTTAAAGACACCTTATTTAACACATTGTTGATTCATTGTCATGGAACTCATGATCAACAGCACTATGACTTGTTCCTGAAGGAAGCCTGTCTAACATGTATTTTCTCTGTAAGGCACATCACAGCCTTGTTAGGAACACTAAATAGCACTTCAGCCCTACAATTGGGGGCTTTTTTAAATAGAAAAAACACCAACAAAAAGCACACAAAATGCAAAAGTCTTGGCACTAACTAGATCACAAACAGAATGCTTGTTTATTGTATGAAAATTGAAACAAGAAGGCAGGGCATTGCTTTGTTTGACTTCAGCTGGAAATGTGCCTGTCCCCGTTACTCAAATTTTTTGCTGCTCTCTGCATGTCTGTGGATGACCACGGAAGTGTTGTGAATAGTATTGATTTGGGGATTACAAATAAATCTTAGCAAGTAGGAGAATCGGCAAATATAAAACCTGCAAATAATGAGGATGGATTGTACGGAGAGGGAGAGGACCAGCTTCTCAGCCTATGAACTGTACCCGGAACCCTGCGTTCAGAAGGGCCGGTTTAAAGCTCTGTTGCTGTGTCTTGAAAGTCTTAACTTTTAAACAAGAGCCCCCACATCATTTTCATTTTGTGCTACTGGGCTGCTAATTGGGTAGCTGGTCCTCTATGTTTGTGTGTATGTAGTTTTGATTTTGTAAATTAGATCATATTATAAATATTGTTCTGCCCTTTCTAATTTCCTTCCTTTCTTTCTTCCTTCCTCATATTTTCCTTTTTAAAAACTCAATATTTTATCTTGGGAGAGCTTTTCATACTGACATATACAAACCTACTTTCTTTTAACATCTATAGTATAGATGTATTATAATTTACTTTTTGAGTGTCTTTTTTATGGACATTACTTTGGATTTTTACTTTCAGAAATTATGCTGAAAAGACCATCCTTGTAATATAGATACAGATACGCACACACACACACACATACACACACACACACTTTGGCATATCTTGAAATTATATTCATACACTGCATTAGCAGTAGAATTGCTGCTAAGTCAAAGGATATTTGTATTTCAAATAATGATCATTATTGCCTCCAAAAAGTTTGTATTGGTTTTTACTTTTACCAAGAATATTTGAGAAAGCCTATTTTTTTCACAGCTTGCCAACTCCATAAATTTCCAAATATTAAAAATTTTGCCCATCTGATTGGCAGAAAATGGCATCTTGTATGAGGGGTTACCCAAAGAAACCTAGAATTAACTTCTGGAGGGCGGGCCCCTTGTAGTACAGGCCCCCCCCTCTAGGTGAGTGTCCTAGGAACCCATCTGTATCAATGTACCAGCTGGCACTGTGAGAGACTGCATTTGGCTTCGGTGAATTTTTTTGAAGACTCTCAACTCTTTTGCCCATTTCCTGATGGAGGACGTACAAGTGCACCCATCCATACTGCACTGAATGTTCAGCAGTCTTTGACCAAAAAGTGGCAAGACTCTTTCTATTCACCCAATCTCGCCCCCAAGTGACTTTTGTTTTTGTTTCCCTGGATAAAAAAAGTCCTCAAAAGGAAACCTTTTGCTGATATGGAAGAGGTGAAACAAAAAAATGGCAGAAGCACTAAAAAGTATCAAAATCAACAAATTCAAAAACTGTTTGGAGCAGTGGAAAAAATGTCTTGGTAGGTGTATTGCATCAAATGCAGAGTACTTTGAAAGTGACTGAAGTTTAAACATGTGAGAATAAATAAACAATTTTTTATAAATAAAATCTGGGTTTTTTGGGTCCCCCCGCGTAGTTGTTTTAATTTGCATTTATTTGATCATGTGTAAAGTTGAACATTTTTTTCCCTGTGTTTATTAGTCATTTTCCTTTTTCTCTTTTTGTGCATTGCCTGTTGCCATCCATTTTTTATCTTCCCTTTAGGCTGTTTGTCTTTAGTATTTCTTCATATAAATTAATTAGCCCTTTGCTTATTATTTGAATTATAAATATTATTCCTGACTCGTGAGTCTTTTGATTTTATTTGCAGCATTTTTTTCCTGCACAGAAACAAAGCTTTTAATGTAATACACTGAAACTGATAGATGAGAGATACAGTATTTTACATTTCAATCAACAGCACTTGATGACAGTTTAAATGTAGAGGGCTTGGGAGAGGCCGACATGAAAGCTAACACCAGTGTTTCTAGGTTTGGGGAATAAAAATCGTGTCCTTGCCAGTTCCCTTCAGCAGGGCTTCTCCCAGTCATAGGTCCTTCCCCTTGAGCTTAGGGAGCCAAAGTTTCAAAATCGAGAATTCATTAGAGTTTACTCCTTTTATTTTTTTTTTAATGAATGATGTAGGAATAGTTTCATATTTACAGAAAAATTGCAAAGATAGTAACTACAGAGGGTTCTCTCATATACCCTACACCCAGTTTTCCCTATTATTAACATCTTACTTTAGATCGGTACACTTATCACAATTAATGAGCCAATATTGATACACTATTACTAACTAAAGTTCATACTTTATTCAGATTTTGTTAGTTTTTTGTCTCATATCCTTTTTCTATTCTAGGATCCCATCCAGGATACCATTTCATATATATTAGTAATATGAGTTTCCTGCTCTTTATCATTGTCATCCCACATCAATTCACTGACTAATTGGAGCAAAACTCTATGAGGTAGCCATGCCCAGGATACAGAATAGGCAAATAGCTGACTCTAGCTCCTTACCCTGCCTCCCCCTCCTGTCTCCAATCCCCTCTCTCTGAGGCTCCAGGTACCCTTCTCTTCCCCTAGTTCACTCTAGTGCTGTGCAGAATTCAGCCTAGCAATGGTAAGTCTTCCTTTGAAGCCAAAGGCTGCTCTCTAGCCTTCTTTACCCAAGGTCACGATTATCCCCTAAACTTAATTGAGCGATTAACAATTTTCCCTTACTCAGGGAGCTGGCTGTTATTGTTTTTTTATAATTAGTATCTAGCAGAATTCTAAGCAAGGAGTTGTTCCTTCTGGTATTGGAAGGAATAAGGACTATTGTTGAGACAGGGAAGTTGGGATGGAATGCTGGTGGACTGAGGAAGTTAATGCACCTGGTTTGTACATGTCCTAAGTAAGGGCGAGATGCACAGGTGCAGAAGTCCTGAAGAAAGTTAGAAATCCAGCTTTTGTACACCAATGGGAAGTCAGTGCTTAAATAGAGATCTGAGAGCTGTCAGCCCTTGGAGGTGGAAGTAGAAAGCAGGAGAGTGAGGGAGAAAGGAAAGGGCAGCCAAAAGAACCTTGTCCTTAGTCAAAGACTGGGGAGAAGTACCCATGGAGGAGACAGGGAGGAGCTGGAGCTGTAGAAGGTCAGAGACAAAGCAGTAGTGTAGAAACCCAAGGAAGAAAGAGTGAAAAACCGGGGTGCAGAGGAGCAAGGGTCATTCAGTAGAGGGAAGACTGGAGAAGGTCTTCAGTTTCTGAGTTCAGCTGCAGAGGAGGGACAAGAGGACTTGAACCATGGAGTATAAACTGTCTGACTCAGTCAAGGGTGAATAGAAAGGAAAGGGATAGGAGAGCAGCTACAAGTTGCAAGAGGATGAGGATAATATTCTCCTATGCATCTTTGAGAGCAGAAGGAAAGTAACTCAGAGAGCAACTTATTGAAGATTATAGAGGAGAAAGACTGGTGGAAGTTAGAGTCTAGCTTTTAGTTTCCCTGCTTAGCTAGCATGTAAGCTCACAAAGGCAGGGACTTCTGTTGTAACTTCTGCTATATTCCAGGAAACTAGAATAGTGCCTGTCACCTGTAGGTATATTAAAAAAATATGGCTGAATAGTGGAGAAGAGCAGGAAGTATTAAGTCTAGACACCAGGAGGAGAGGCTGGCTTTGGAATGGATACATAAGCACCTTCTCCTCTTAGACCCACAGGGAAGATTGAAGTTATAGGTGGGGAAGGAACTGAACTCATGCCTGAAGCCCTGGGCTGAATGAGTACCCAGTGAGAATGAACTGTAGGAAGGCAGGCCTATTAGGGAACAGAGGGCCAGAATCCCCTCCTACCCCACATAGGGCAGCCAGGAGCTGGCCTGGGACACCAGCTGGGCATCTTTCCCAGCCCTTTACATTCCAGCTGAGTCTTGTGCACAATGAAGAAAGGGTGCAGTGACATGATTTAGGTTAATGAATTACTGATTACCTGCCAAGTGTGTGGGAAGTTGTTTTTCTTTCTTCCCACTTTTGTACAAAAATTTTTTATGAATGATTCATCTTGTCTCATTACTCAGAGTACAAATTTGTGAGCTGATAACAAGAGGTTAAAACCCAGGGAGAACACATCCAAACCCACCCCTTCCCCAATTTCTGGTGGATGGCTATGTTCACTATCTTGATTGTGACATATATGTGTATGTCACAACTGTCAAATTGCACATTTACATTTGTCCACTTTATGTCACCTACCTCAATAAAGCTGTTAAGAAAAAGGAAAAGATGAATCTTATATGTAAAATAGTTATGATCACATAATTTGGATATTTAATTTATATATGTTTACTTGCATATATAAATTGGTCTAATTTATCTTTACAATCAAAGAGAAGGTTATTTTGAAATAAAATAAAATAATTATTTTGGGAAAACAAAGGACAAGTCAGGAGATAAAATACAAGAGCATCATTGTAGGATTCCCAGGCACAGGCCAGGATAAATTAGCCATACCCTCTCCTGCGAGGAGAATGAAGAGGGGCTAGTCTTTGGTTAACTGGGATGAGAATGTTTTGTTCTTTTTGTAAACTTTTTGTAATTTCTTATTTAGCTGGCCGACTCTCTCCCTGTCCCCTCCCTTTCACAGCCTGCAGGGAAAGATGGCTTTCTTCTAGGGAAGCCAGTTGCTGTGCTGATCCCAAGGTCCAGTTCTTTGTCTTCATGTGCTACAAAACTTGAGAGACACCAGTCCAACACACCAAATGGGTGGATTCGGGCCTGGTTTCTCTGCCCCAGGACTCAGCAATGAACCAGACCCTTGCTGAGGCCGGCCCACTTTGAACTTTTACAAAAAGGTTTTGGAAATTATTTCCAAAGGATTTAAATTTAAGTGGTAAAGGATTTAAATCACACCCAGTTTGGCCTCTGCCACTGCGTTGCAGTCTTAGGGTTTTTATGCTAGACAATATGCATGAAACAGTGCCAGGGGCTGTTCTTAACCCTACGGCGACAAGGTCGGTTCTTTCTTTCTGTTTTATTTTGGCAGTTTTATAACTTTATTTGACAATCAGCAGTTAGTTCTCATCCACATTAACTGTCTATAGATTTTTTGAAGTGGTGACAGGTGACCAGTATATAGAGCTTGTTTGGTGAATCTTCATCCTCATTACATGTTCTGGGCAACCACACTCAGGTATGGTATACAACATCGCTTATTCCTTTGGCCCAAACAGCTTTGTTCAGCCTGGTGTTGGTGTGCACATCTGGAGCTCCCGTCTCCTTCATGGCAAATTTCTGGATCTCTTTGAGTGCCCGAGGGTACACTTCTTGAAACCACCTCCATGAATTCATTTGTGAATGTTGATGGTGTGCTCTCTGGTCACCTCGTTGATGTCAGAACAGCCCTTCTTCTTCTAACCACCCTTCTATGTGGGATCTGTCATGCCAGGCCCAAGTTGAAAAGAAAGAGCGTGAGGTATTGTGCACAAGGTTGGTTCTTGACCTTGACTTGAAATTCAGAAACACAAGAGACTAAAATCCCTAGGATGGTGATAACAAATTAGTATTTACTGTGTGAGTTGGAGCTGGTCTGCTTAATAGAGCTCATTCATAAGTGGGGAGGGTAACAGTCAACTCACTTCCTGAACTAACAGGCTCCAGATTTTCCAAAAATCTCCAAAGGACTTTAGGGAAACAGAGCCAAGGGTGCCAGTAATTGCCTTCAGGCTAGGCTCAAAAGCTTCCTAGGAGTTATAGGGAACCTGTTCGTGTGCTATGTGATCTGTGGCTCAGCTCTGGTTCTGAAAGCAGATAGATGTGTGTTGGCGTGCAGGGAACATCCGTGAATAGTTTTCCCATAGGGAATCAGGCATGCATTGTCCCTAGGCCGCTTTTAAACTTGCTCTTGCAAAAACTCCCTCACCTGGGATGGAGACAGCAGAAGTTTACTGTGACATGTGCTAGACTTCCCAAGCATGAATGTAAACAGCTCAGCCTTCTCTCCTTTACATTTGTAAATGACCTTTCTCTTTTGGAGTAATTGGCAACATTCTTTCCTCTGTTATCTGTAAAAGGTATCCACCCAAAGTGAACCTGTGCATAATTAATGAGAACCATCCTGGAGTGTCAATAAAAGCCTGTCCAGGCGAGGGGTAGGGCCGTCTCTCTCACTGAGAGAGTGGCCAGGCTGGCGCTCGCTTCCTCTCTCTTTCTCTCTCTCCCTCTCTCTCTCTCTCTCTCTCTCTCTCTCTCTGAGAGAGCGCCCAAGCTATCCTTTTTCTCCACTGGATTCCTTTAGTCCATGTGAATTTGTTCATCACTTATCCAGAGATATAGGACAAGCATTCCATAACAACACGCAGTCCTGCCGGACAGGACCACAACAAAGAATGACTTCACTGACCACTCTTCATACCTAGTCACCATTGTGATGCCTTTTTAAAATTATCTTCATAGCACTTACAAACATCGTATCGGTTAATTTACCTGTTTATTTTCTGTCCCTCCTGCATCAGAATAGACTCTCCTTGGGTGCAGGGATCTTACCCGCTGTGTTCACCACTCTATCACCACAATAATGTAGATTAATAGTTTCCCAAAGATGGCCACCTCCTAATCTTAGGAACTCCTGAATATGTTACCTCATGAGGCTTTTGGCAGATGTGATTAAGGACTGTAAAATGGGGAGAGTATACTAGATTATACAGGTGGGCCTAGTGTGATCACAGGGTCCTCATAAGAGAGAGGTAATAGGATCAGAGTCAGAGAACGAGACGGGACAACAGAAGCAGTGGACAGAAAGTGGGAGAGAAATTGGAGGACGCCATGCTGCTGGCTTTAAAGGTGGAGGAGGGGCCATGAGCCAAGGAATACAGACAGCTTCTAGAAGATGGAAAAGGCCAAGAAACAGATTTTGTTCTAGCACCTTTAGAGAAAACATAGTCCTGCTGACAAATTAATTTTAGGGTTTCTGACCTCCAGAACTATAAGATATTTGTGTTGTTTTAAGACACCGAATATATGGTAATTTGTTACAGTAGCCATAGAAAACTATTGGGTTGGCCAAAAAGTTCGTGTAGGTTTTTCAGTATGATAACTCTAGTTGTGCTTAGATGTCTTTACCTTCATTTGAGAGCTTGTTTGGAGGTTCTAGCAGGGGAGCTACTACTCATATACCCTTGACCGAAGACCGGTCCTCTCCTCTAGTGGGGAAGGTCGTCCTCTTCGACAGAGCACGCAGCTTTGGGAGGGATGCACATGGATTGGTGAGGGAGGAAGCGGACACCCGCCTAGCCAGCCAGATCAGCCGAATCAACCCTGGCGATCAATGGGGTGACAGATGTCGCAGCCAGATCACCCTCACTTCCTTTAACTTCATTTAAAACAATTTTGTTAGGTTGTATTACGACAGCTATCATATCAGCGTGCATATTTTAAAAATTTATCAAAATTGGTGAATTTTTGTGCAGCCATTTAAATATTGAAGATGGAAGAAGATACACAATATTTTCAGCATATTATGCTTTATTATTTCAAGAAAGGTAAAAATCCAACTGAAATGCAAAAAGTGGTTTGTGCAGTTTATGGGGAAGGTGTTATGGCTGATCGAACGTGTCAAAAGCGGTTTGTGAAGTTTCTTGGTGCTATTGTCATTTTGACCAAATAAGTCTTTGCTGTGGGGCTGCCTTATGTATTGGAAGATGTTTAGCAGCACCCCTGGCTTGTACCCATGAGAAGGCAATAGTGGGAGACAGCCAACATACTCAAAATATCCAAATCAACAAAGTTATTGGCAAAAATGAAAACTGTGTCTTTTATTTCATGGACAAAACTAAACAGGCTTTTTGGCCAATCCAGTGATACAAGTGGTACATGGCGCATAATAGATACTCAATAGACATTTGTTGCTTGACCAACTTTCTTACATCCAGGATCCAAGCTGATAATAAAAATAATATTTTACAACTTTATAGTGTTATACAATAATGAAATGTGTTCATATTCCTAATCTCATTTTATTTTCACAATTATTAAAATTTTGTAGACAAGGAAACTAAAACTCAGTTGCCCAAAGTCCCTCAGCTTTTTAGAGGCAAAAAGTCATTTCAGTAGTATCATTATTTTCTCCTTACTTTTTGTGTAATATATAAACAACACTGTGTCAACTATAAAGGACGGGTTAAAAAAAAACTGGCCCTGACTGGTTTGGCTCAGTGGGTTGGGCATCATTCATGAACCTAAATGTCACCAATTTGATTCCCACTTGGTCTGGGCACAAGCCTGGGGGCACGTACCTGGATTGTGGCCCACTTTTCCTGGTTGGGAGTGTGCGAGAAGCAATCAGTCGATGTTTCTCTTGCACATCCATTGTTCTTTCCCTCTCTCTCCCTCCCTTCCCTCTCTCTAAAAATAAATAAATAAAATCTTTAAAAAAGTTTTAATTCACCTTTTGCCTCCTCGCATCCAAGAGAGCAACATGGGTCACCAGCAGCTCTACTGAAGCCATGCAAGAAAATTCAGCCAGGGTTCTCATTCTTGTCCCATCTGCTCAAACCCACATGGTCTGATCTGGAAACATGACCTCAATCTGTGCCACAAAGGTTTCTGTCAGCACACAAAGGATATAAGCTTCATTAAGTTGGACAAAGTGAACTTCCTTGAATGTGTCATTCAAGAATCTGACTTACTGCAGAAACAGTGCTAGCTCTTTGTACATAATTTTTTAAAAAAAAACTTCAATTACAAATGTTTTAATATAAATACTATGGTCACATGATTATAGAAATCTCCTTTTTAAAATTTACTGTTCTCAGTGGATTCATCTTCAAAATTTGTGGCTTATTTTCCCCTGATTATGTAAAAGTATTCATGCCAAAAAAAATCTGATTCACAATCCTTTCACTCTAATGGATAAGCCAGTTTTATTCTTCTATGTCTTCTTTCAGGTCTCATCTATATAAACTCACACTTGACATATCTTTGTAATTGTAGTGTGTGTACATTTGTGTGTATAATTATATGGAGTTTTTATTTTTCTGTTTAACATTATTTTATTGCCTGAGTGCATCAGTTGGGTACTTTGGAAAACAGATGCTGAGACAAAGTTAGAAGCGTAAGAAGTGTATTGGGGTTAACACCTGTGAAAGAGAGAGGGAGCAGGATTGGACAAGGAGAACCTCAAGTCACGATCAGCTCTAGCAAAGTCTCAGCCAAAGATTGCCAGTTAGGGGTAATCATGTTGAGCAGAAATGACCAGTTCTAGTGCCCAGATCATGCTCAGTTGTTGGCCAGGTGCTGCCTGGGAAGAGCGTAGTCTCAACTTGAACGTAATAGTGAATCCCAAAGGTGCTGTAGCTGGAAGCTGGAAGATCACTGCACTCTTGGCAGCTGAACAGAAAGTACTTTCTTGAGGGAATCCAAATGAGGAACCTCCATGGCTGCTAACATCCCTGGTGTTATGTGGATTCGCTTCTTCTTAACCTATTTGGTAAGGGTTCCATGGACCTCTGTTTCTGAGGAGAAACATGGATGAAAGAGGTTATTGGAAAAAAGCACAGCACCCATTTCTACAGTTGGTCCCAGGGTGGCAACTGGTACTCATTTTCCCTTCCTCTACTCTAAATCCGCCTCACCCTCAAGCCATCACTTCTACTTCTCTCAGTGGCTTACCTGGTAGTGCAGCCCAAACTCTAAGTCCTCATGGGTCTGAGGCCCATTCTCAGGACTGAGTTGCTGCACTTGTCCATTCGTGGTCAGAACCAGGCAAGGGAGTACCAAGAGGTGCCTAGGCGAAACACAAATTCCTTGCTGCCCCAGCTGGGTAACACTGTAACAACAATCCTGTTTCTTCTCTGATCAAGGTAAACTACCCCTGACAACATGGTCATATCCTTTTTTTGCCTGCTGTTCCCCATATAGGAGCCCAAAGTGCCCAGTTGGCAGTCATGGCATGTCATTTAATGTGACCCTGTGGAAAGACTGGGCATTTGAAGTTCTAACCCTGCAGAGCTCAGAGCTCCAAGAACAGGAAGCACAGAGTCCCTCAGTACGTCGCTGAGAATGATGGTGTGTTGGTGCTATGGTCTGAGTGTTAGTGTCCCTCCAGAACTCATATGTTGAAATCCTAATGCCCAAGGTGATGATGTTAGGAGGTGGGGCCTTTAGGAAGTGATTAGGTCATGAGGGTGGAGTCCTCATGATGGGATTAGTGTCCCTGTAAAAGAGAGATCCCTCCCTTCCCTCTGCCATGTGAAGACACAGTGAAAAGACAGCCATCTACGAACCAGGAAGCCCTTACCAAACACCAGCTTTGCAGGCACCATGATCCTGAACTTCCCAGTCTCTCACACTGTGAGAAATAAATGTTTGTTGTTTGAAATCTACCCAGTCAATGGTATTTTATTACAGCAGCATGAGCTAAGAACAGTGGTGCTACTCCTTTCCTGCTCCAGGCCACACTCAGAGCTGGCAGTCTGTTGTGTCACTTAGTGTATTGGCCAGAGCAGCACTCCTAGTGAGGAGAGTATTGCTTTCACACCCAGAAGAGGTTTCCCTGGTATTGTGATTCCTTCTCTGTGGTAAGGACAGAAGATGCAGCAATTTGTCTTTTACTTTGGAAGGGATGTCTTAGCATGTCTCTTAAACACTGGACTCCTAAACACTTTACTGATGGGGTAGGCCCCTTAAACTTTATTTGTAGGGATTTATCTTCCACACTCTGGAGCATATGTGTCTTACTAAGGCTTCTAATATGCTAACTATTCTTGCTCATCCTGACTGATCAGCATGATGTCATCAATGTGATGGATCAAAGGGATGTTCTGCAGGATGTCCAAACAGACCAGACTACTTTTGCCTAGATGAGGTGGACCCACTGTAAACTGGACTTTGACTAACACTCTATTCATTACTTGCCCATCTAAGCTCCCACTCCAACAGGGGAGTGAGGATGATGCTTTGAGTCTCCAGGTATCAATGTCAACTCTGATCCTGTGTCCAGCAGCCCTCAAAATGCCTGGGTGTTCTTTCAGCTTTCGGCTCACAGGTGGCATCGGTGCAACTTTCTTCGGTCGTCCCATCCCAGTTTATTAGACACCAGCTGCCTCCACCACGCGGCCAAATGTCAACCCCAATAAGATCAACGTCGTTTATCTGAGTTGCAGCAGCAAGGAAGCTGGTGCCACGTCTGCCCTGACACCCAAGATAGGCCCCCTGGGCCTCTCTCCAAAAAAGGTTGGTGATGACATGGCCAAAGCAAATGGTGATTGGAAGGGTCAGTGAAACTGACCATTCAGAATAGAAAGGCCCCGACTGAGGTAATGCCTTCTGCCTCTGCCCTGATGGTCAAAGCCCTCAAAGAACAGCCACAAGACAGAAAGAAGCAAAAAGAAACAAACAAAAACCATTAAGCACAGTAGAATTACCACTTTTGATGAGATTGTCAAAATTGCCCAACAGATGCGGCACCGATCTTTAGCTAGAGAACTCTCTGGAACCATTAAAGAGACCCCAGGGACTGCTCAGTCTGTGGGCCGCAGTGTTGGTGACCACCACTCTCATGACATCATAGATGACATCAACAGTGGTGCAGCCCTGGCCAGTGTGGCTCAGTTGGTTGGGGCATTGTCCCTTAAACTGAAAGGTCACAGTTTCTATTCCTGGTCAGGGCACATGCCTGGGTTGCAGGTTTGGTCCCCAGCTGGGGTACTGCAAAAGGCAACTGATCAGTGTTTCTCTCTCACATCAGTGTTTCTCTCTCTCTCTCTCTCTCTCTCTCTCTGTCTCTCTCTGTCTCTCTCTCTCTCTCTCTCCCCCACCCTCCCCCTCTCTCTAAAATCAGTGAGCATGTCCTCAGGTGAGGGTAAAAAAAATAAAAAAAATAATAATAAAAACAATGGTACAGTAGAATGCCCAGCTAATTGAGAACTGCAAAGGAAAATATTTCAATTAAAGATCATTTGGCCCTGGCTGGTGTGGCTCAGTGGATTGAGTACCGGCCTGTGAACCAAAGGGTCCCCGTTCATTTCCCAGTCAGGGCACAAGCCTGGGTTGCAAGCCAGGTCCCCAGTTGGGGGCACACTAGAGGCAACCACACATTGATGTTTCTCTCCTTCTCTTTCTCCCTCCATTCTCCTCCCTCTAAAAATAAATAAAATCCTTAAGAAAAAAAGATAATTTGATTACCAAAACAAACAAACAAAATAACTAAACTAAATCAATGCCTGTGTGTTCTCTTCTTTATTTATGGTTACCTGAGTAGGTAGTTATAAGTCCCTTTATGGAAGAACTGGGGGATCATTACAGTGTATACTTACCATGGTATTGCCAGTTTTGGACACCTGGTCACCTCTTTTTTAAAATCTATTTTTAGAGAGAAGGGAAGGGAGGGAAAGAGAGAGGGAGAGAAACCTCAGTGTGGGAGGTAAGCATCAACGTGAGAGAGAGAAATAGCTATTGGTTGCCTCTTGTAGGTAACCTAGGCATGTACCCTGACCAAGAATCAAACCAGTGACTTTTCACTTTGCAGGACACTGCCGAACCAACTGAGCCACACTGGTCAGGGCCTGGCCACCTCTTTAACCAATGAAGTTTGGGTATAAAAGCTGACTTAGGATGAGGGACTGACTCATGATAAGGGATCATGATTTCCTACTAGGTTCCCGTTCATTTATCTTTGCTTTCTTTCAATTACATATATTCAGCAATGCCCTGTTTTTTGTTGTTTGGTTCATTCTTTTCTATTGTTTTAGCAATTTGTTTGTTTTGATGACACATCTATTTTGCCCTGAGGGATTCCATGTTGTATTAACCAATCTACACAATTCTTTGTGGCAAGCTCCGGGGGCTGTCCCTCTGACCTTGTCAGTTATTATAATTGTCATTCCCAGGCTTCTGGCAGTTAAGTGCTGCCACTTGGCCTTTATTGCTTTGGGCCCCCATTATCCCTGTTGCTATAAAAGAGCCAAACTGTAGCAGCATCTCCTCTTGTTAGCTGTGGCTTGCAGGAAAAAGCTGCTCAGTGAGGTTGGCACTCCTCTCACCAGCCCATTCCTGATGGCTTTGGTAAGTGGGGTTCCTATCCTTCGGTAGGGCTTCTGGCCTCTTATAATTGACTTTAGCTTGCACGTCACTGAGCCATTTAATCCTTCCCCCAATTGCTGTGGCAATTCAGGCAGTGGAACTTCACTCAGCAAAGGTTATCATTTCCTCCATGTTTCTGGGAGCCATTGGGGTAGGTCCTTACCAGGAAGTTAAATCCTATTCCAAGAGAGTGAGCCCCAGTCAATAAATTCTCCCTTATTCAGTCTTGTATTTCAGCCCCTTGATTAAGCACCATCAAAACCCAACCCCACAGGCACTCCCCAACTCTTACCAGTAAATGTTGGTTAGTTCTTGCAGCTCCTTTGGGCCCCTCATCAGGACCAGCATATTTTCCCTGGACTATGTTGTACCTTAACCCTAATTAAGATACTGGCAGTCAGGAGAGGAGGCAGAGGCAGATTCTGAGGGGAAGAGACCCCTACAGTGTCTTTCCACATGGAGGGAGTACTAGCTCTTAATAGGGAGGGGTGGGCTACCTCTTAAGGTCTGAGGGTACAGAGGAGTGTAGGAAGCCAAAATCTTTGGGGGCTCCACCTAGATCTCCATTCCATGTAGCAGGGTCTTGAGTTTTCCAAACCTGGAGCCTTGACCTTGGTTACAGATCTGCCTCCTGGAACTCTCTTAAGTCCTGAGTTTGATCTCCAGCTATTTTTGTTCTCCCACTGCAATAGATAAAGGTCTCTTTGTAACCCATCAAAGAGGCTCTCTGGCCTTCACAGTTAATTCTTAATGTTTGGTAACTGCTCTCGCTTTTTCATTATCTCTTGACATGGCTCAAGGCAACTTAATAACAGCCAACCAATTCCATTGTTCCTATATTCACTGCTCCCCCCCTGCCTACCTAATATGCCTGAATTACTACACCATAGGAACATTGTCCCACTTTGCCATTAGTGAAAGTTTTAGCAAGTGGGTCCCTATTTTGTCCCAGAGACTACCTGTAGCCCACATTCTTACACAGGAGAGGTTCTTATTACAAGCCAGGTATTGAGTAATGCATATCCCAAACCCTACCTTACTGCCTGCTTTTTCAGACCGCTCCTGAGTCCATTCAGGTGGTGTGGGAAGCAGATGCTGACAAGAAATTAGGAGTGCAAGCAGTTCATTGGGTGGTAGTGCCTGTGAAAGATAAAGGGGAAGAAGGAGGAGTGGGTAGAGAGAAAGCCTTCAGTGATGCAGATTTGATACCTGTGAAAGGAAAGGATGGAAGTAGCCAAATTGGACAAGGAGAACCTCAAGCCATGATGCCCTTCCTTCCAAGTTGCAGTGGACCCATGGAAAGCTGCAGAGTGAAGAGTATTCTGTAGAGGAGTCCAACAGAGGGCAGAAACGGCCCAGCCCTAAAACCCATCCTGTGCCTCATCACAGGCTAGGGGCCACTCAGGGAGAGTGAGGTCTTAGCTCTGACACTGTAATGAATCCCAGAGTGATACAGCTGGAGACTGATCACTAACTGCACTTTGGCAGTTGAGTGGCAGATTCTTTCTTAAAGGAGATCTGAGCTGCACATCTCCATGGCTGCCATATCAGGTATTTTGTCTTTGAGTCCAGTGCTATGTCCATCTATCATCTTTCTTCTGTATTTGAGACATTACTTTGAAAAAAAAATTCAGATAAAGAAGCTGAGGAAATCAGGCAATTAGTGGGAGTCTGCTGAAACACTTTGTCACAGTGGCCTGTGAGAGAACGTGGGGCTTTGGGAATGTGTACAGAAGCTTAAGCTGCCAAGCTTCTGCCTCCTTCACTGATGAGCAAAGGAAAGTAAGAGGCGAGGTGGAATCAGCTGTTGTTTGGGTGTGTGGAGGAAAGCTGGCTCTCTCCTCAGTATGGCGTTTTAACAACTCACGGGGAAAAAAGTATGTGGAAAGAATCTGTTCCTTTTAGTTTCCATTGGAATTGGAAATATGTAGCCTTCTTGCTCTTTTTTTTTCTTTTAAAGGATACTCTCATTTTGAATGTATACTGCAGACTTTGCACCTACTGGAATTTAGCTCCTCAGAGCATTCGAGGTGGGGCAGCTGGGATGGCTAAAGGAGTTAGAGGCTGTGGGGAGACGTGAGGAGCTTGGGGAGGAGTCCTTTCCTTGTCACAAAGTGACTGATTAGGCTAAAAAGGTTGCCTGAAATTCTTTGTCCCAAACAGTCACCCAGTTGTGTCCCAGATTTGGTTACACTTACTCATGTTCCCAGTTGATGATAAAAGGAGGAGCTGGAAGACAGAACATGACTCCCCTCCCCCACCCCCATCCTGCAAGAAGCCCAAAGGAAACAATACAATTATGAAATCTGGGACCAACTCTTAATTTCTCAGAAAAAAAACTGAATCCCAATGATTTTAGGAAACTTGGTTAGAATTACAGTTTCCAAAAAATAAAATTAGAATATATGTCTCTTAACTCCCAATTCAGTATTCTAAATCTGGTTTGCACTCAAGGAATCTGTGACTCTACCTCCCTAGTCAGACTGAGGAAAGAGTGGAGGATGTGGCTCAAAAACAATAAAATGTCTTTGGGGGACTCTTGGAGATTCTGAACCCAGGATCAAGTGAGTATATAAAGTATATCAAATGAGAATATAAAATGAATATTTCTTATTATCTTCCCTAACAACACCCATAGTAGAAATTTTAGTCAACAAAGAAAAGCCTCAATTGATAGTATAATTACATCTTATTGCTGTTGAAGAGTAAAGTATTTGTAAACAAAGCTTGAGAAAGAAATGATGAGTGATAGGCTAAGGACATCAGGGTGGGTGGTCCCTTTCCTTTCCCTACCTGTGCCACCACCTCATCTTTGTAGTTTTCATATTAACCTAGACTAACCTTTTGAAGTACTGCCACCTTCTTGCTCAAAAACCTTCAATGGCTCTCCATTACCTACCAATCAAGCCCATATTTCCTATCCTGACATTCAAGGCTTTGTGTAATCTATCCCAGATCCCACCTTTCCAGACTTACTTTCCATTACCCCTCTGTCCCTTTGCTCAGCCTGTAGGCGCTCCTTCTAGTTTCCACAACAGACATTACACGTTCCTGTGCCAAGAACTTTTGCATGTTTTCTTGACTTCATTCCTCCTTTGCTTCCAACTATGTGTTTTTCAAGGCCCAGATTAGATACTACCCTATTCCAGCTGAAAGGGAGACCTTCAGGTAGCATTTCCTTTTTGCCTTTCACTGGCACTTACATCCTTCTTGCAGGTGATTCCACCAGTTCCGAAGCTTGTTTGCAAAGTCTCCTGCCCTTGGAATCGCTTTTCTCCTTGAGGGTCCAGCAATCTTATCTGATTCAACTTCCTCAAGTCATCATTCCTTCCAGTCTGGTCTTCCAGTTTAAGTTCTAGAACACAAATTTTACCTTTCCTGTTGGTCCAGGCTTTACTGTTCTCTCTGTCTCCCTTTTATTTTTTTTTGACTCTTGCTCACTCTTCTGGCCTATTCTCAAAATATAACCGAGACTCTCCTTTCTAAAAACAAAACAAGTATAAAGCTTCCCTTGTCTTTAAGTCAAAGGACCCTTTCTTTTTCTCTTTCCTTGATATTCTGTTATTGCAGCCTGAGCAGAGGGTCTACCACTCTGCTGAAATTGGCATCTGCAAGATCAACCATAACTTCCAAATGCTAAATTTCAGTATCTTTTTCTACCAGACTACTTCTCTTTCATGGGCTTTTTCACCTACCTCTCAGAATGCTTCATCACTTTTTTTTCTTCATCTGCTCCATATTTCTCAAGGATTGTTCTTTGGTCCTCTTTGAAAACTTTGACATTTATGAGGATGATTCTTAGATCTGTCTCTATCCCTAAAGTCTCTTTTAAGCTTCATTTCCAGTTGTTTCCTGGACTTGCATGGGTGTGTATCCTACCTCCTTTTCCAAAATGGCAAGCTTCAAAGTTAATTTATTACATTCTTCATTTTGGAGGTCCTCCCCAAAACCCTTCTGTCTCCTGCCCTTTCAATCTTAGCCAATGGCATCACCTCTTTTCCATTATTCATCTTTAATTAATTCTCTTGTGTAGCCTTCCCTGATGCTCCAGTTAGGAACTGGCCACAGATTAACAGGTGCTTTTTTGAGATAACAATTTGAGTGGGGTTGTCAGAGAACTCAGGATAGAAGTGAGGAGGGCATAGTAAAACCGGAGTTGGGCTCCAAATTCACTTTGATGAAACCTCCAATTTACCTAGAATGTTTTTCTTTACACTATTTCACAAAAGTTACCCTCTTGAATATAAATGTTATCTTTTTCTTCTTTCTGAATATTGTATTTCCTCTAATGTTCTACCTTTGCTGCATTTATAAACTGGCCACTTTTGCCCGCTTGTAATGTTTCTTAAGAAGAGCATCACAAACTCTGGAAAAAGACCTTGGTGTGCCTTTACTGCCCGTGCCTGGTGGCGTCCTTCTGAGACTGAGTACTCCCTTGAGGAGCAGGTGACCTGACGGTGACTCAGAGGGCTCCGGGGCTTTTCTTCCTTGCAGTCTACGATCAGAGTGCTGGGGTGGGGTGTCTCCTTTACCATCCTTACTTGTTATTTACTACAAATACGCTCAATATCCTAATTATTAAGCTGTTGTCCAGGAGAGATTAGGCGTTTCCATGTTTCCAGTATCTGTGTCAATTCAACAGTCTCACATTTAAAAAAAAAAAAAATCTTTTAACACTCTCCCCACCCCCCACCCTCGTCAAGGAGATAAGCGCGGTCTCAGAGGGACACTGCGTCTTCGGAGCCCTACCCCCACACCATTTTTGCTGTTCCTTCCCAGGGCTTGGGCCGGTTTGATTGCTCTGACCTTGCATAAAGCTTCCTTTGGAATGCAGGGACTTTGCATCCTAGCTAAGGGACTGGCAGGTGGACTTTACCCGCCAGGACCCACACCTAGCCTGCAAAGGTTGGGGGGAGGGGAAGGAAATAGCTCCCTTGAATAAGCCAGACTGTCAGCTGCATTTAAGATTGCAACTCAACCCTAAATACTACACAATAAATATTTGTTGAATAAGAAAGCGAGGAGATTATCCAGAGCCCAGAGATGTAAACTAGATCAATCTCTGTTTTTACACATCTCAGCGGTTACAATCTGGGGAGCCGATTGCAACAGCCATGCTGCTCAGCCACAGCTACTGTATCAGCAGTGCCTCTAGCTCGCTGAGCGCCGCTGACTTTACTCTCCCGAGGACTGAGATCAATTTCCCCACTTTTTAAAAAGTGGATTTAAAATCTGGGGTTGAGTCCCCTTCCGTTTAGAGTGAAGATCACTCCTATTCAATGTAAATTTACATCCCCCTTCACTGTGAAGTTCCCCCCTCCCGTTCTAATTCATTCAACAGATACTTATTAAGCGTCTGATTTGTGACATTCCTTGTTGGAGACGTTTGGGATAAAACAGCGAACAAAACAAGAGATCCTTGCTCCGGTGGGACTACCGCAGGACAAAAGACACACGAAGACTGTGACTTCTGAGGTTAAATTATAAATTTGGAAGGTGATAAATGCTACAGTGGAAAAGGAACAAAGCTGGAGGAAGATCCGTGGAGCCCAGGGGATGGGGAAGCGAACCCTGGACCGGAGCTCCGGCCTCAGGTGCGGGGAAAGCGGGCCGCGCTGCGGCGGAGGCGGCTCTGACGTCGGGGGGCTACGGGGAGCTCCCCGCAAAGCTGACGGAGGGTCGTCCGGTTTCGCGAAGGCAGGTGAAGGGCAGAAAGGGGTTTGGTCAGAGACCGGCTGAGAGCGCCGGAGGCCGAGAGCGGTTCCCAGCCGAGCCCCGAGGATGCTCCGGCAGGCGACTCCCGGGGCCGCGGCCCGCGGGGGGGCGGTCTCGGGTGGCCCCCAAGATGGCCTCCCGCGGCCCCCGCCCGCCTGCCCACGTGACCCGGCCCGCACCTCCAGAGCGCCCAGACCCGCGACCCCGGGTCCGGGTCCTAGCGGCGGTGGCCCCGCCCCTCCAGCGGAGCAGACCAACCGGAGGAAGGGTAGGGCGGGCGGGTGGTGACGGCCAATGGGGGTGGAGCCCCGGAGGGAGTAACAGGTTGGTGGGAGGGAGAGAAACACGGACAGACTGCAGGGGACTGAGGGGCTGGGGGCCCAGGGCCGCGCGTGCACTTCTGCCGGAGCCCGGGAGCGCCGAGCCCGAGCCCGGGAGCGCCGAGCCCGGCTGCGGTGAGTGAACCGCGCGGGGTAAGGGCACCTGAGAGGCAAGCGGGCCCTCAGGTGTATCCCTGCGGGGCGCGGGGCGCGGCGATCAGTGATACGTCCCTGCAGGGCGCAGGTGCTGAATGGGAGACCGGCGGAGGGGAGGTCAACGTGGGGTGGGAGCACTGATCAAGAGCTGGTTCCCACTCCAAGGTGCCAGAGGCAGGTGCCAGGGAAAGTGCCAGGTGAGGGGTACCTGAGGCTAAGGTTATTCCCAGGGCATGCCAGCGTTTCAGGGCCAGGATCTTTCTGGAGGTCAGTCCCAGGGGCAGAATTTCTCTGGGAGTCTGGGGCGCTGGGGAGAAGGAGTCCGTCTCAGTTGGGCAAAGGGAACTGCTGCCAGGTTCAGAGACGAAGGGGCAGGGCATGGAGAGGTGCTGTTTCCCGAGGTTTCGGTCCCCTGACTGCGCGTCTAGCTGCTGCAGACACTTCTCGCTGGCTTTGAGATGGCTCTGAGGTGTGGGACTTTCTCTAACCAGTCCCCTACAGGTGGAGACAGTCGCAAATAAGAAACAGTGAGGGGCAGGACAAGAGGGCACCGCATCTCTTTGCTAGGTGTGAAACTATTTAAGGTTTTCAGTTTCTGTCCTCTTTGCGTTCATGCTAGGGAGAAATTTTTCCTTCTTCCTCTAGAGAAGGATATGAGGAAATAAGATTCCTAGGCCTACAAAATATCTAGAGCTCTTTCTTTCTAATGAGGCCTCTTTCTGGGGGCTAATGTCAAACCCTCACCCCAAGCACAGGTACTTTCTTCTGTGCTGTTAGATAAGGCCATTGGGTGATGTTTGGGAGCCTAATCAATTGCCTCGATGCCTCTCAGAAGATCCCCATTACTCCCTGAAACCTCCCCAGGCATCCCTGGTTGCTGGACCTTGATGGCTGTCAGACTGGCGGCAGGCACCAGCGATGCAGGAAATAGGCAGGACTCTTCAGGAGGCCACAGGACTAGGGGAGTTAGCACCTCCAGGTCTCCAGCTGGATGATTGGTGCACACTGGGGCTCAGCAAGACTTCTGAGGCAGATTCCCTTGCCTTAGGCAGTTAAGGGAACCAGAGCCAGCCTTAGCGTGGCCCCTTTGATGCCCTGCCTGAGGAAAGTTGTAACTGGGGAATAATTAGCAACCGCTACATTGTCCACTGGCTGCCTACACCTGCCTCTGCACCTCTTCTTTCATCCTGGGTATTTGAGAGTGGGGGGCTGGGACTAGGGGACGGCTAATCCAGAGATTTGCCTGACCCTAAGAGGGTTCTGGCTTCCTAGAGCCCTTTCCTGCCTTTCCCAGGCTGACCTGCATGCCTTCACCTCTGTGGGAGGTGAGAAGGCGGTAGGGTTGCTTTTCTTTGTGTGGGGGAGGGGAGAGTTAAGGTCCAGGGAGGTGGCCCAGGTAAGTGTGGGATTAGGAATGCATCTTTGAGAACTTGAGAGGGAGGAGTAGAGTCTTCCTGCCACACACTGGTCAGTCGCTTGCCAGGTTCTTTGTGCATCTGCTTCTCCCGCCTGTCCCCTCTTTACCTTCTGCCTCCTTCAGAGCCTTGGCCTTGGCATCTAGACTAGACAGAATCCCTGCCCATGGCTTTGCCCCTCAGCCTCCTCTGTGGTATGGAATATCTCTGCTTTACTAGCTGCCAGTGGAGTGTCCCTGGCCCTCCCCTTCCCCTTGCTTCTCAAACCAGTCCAGCCAGTTTGCAGGGGCCCAGTTCCTCATTGTGTTTTTCCCCCCACTGGCCAAGCAGCTCTAGCCTGGCTCTCAGGTTTCGGCTTTTTCAGTGGACGGAGCCAGGAATCCACTTGAGGGGTTCTTTTTGGATCCACAGGGAACCTTCTTATCCCTGTAACTATGAGAAAATAGGAGCTGAATGATCAAGGTCACTGAGCTGTCCTTTTGTATTTGGACAATTTGCTTTCCTTGTCATCTCCGAGGGGAGTCTAATCTCTATTCCAGTTCTTCCATTTTCTAAATCTACCAATTATGTAGCATTAACATATTCCTCAGTCCTGGTATATCAGTTCTTCTGGACATCCCAAACCACCCCAGCCTACTTCCTGCCAGGAGTACAGAGACCTTGTCACTCCTAGTTGGGAGCCAGACAGTATGGCTGGGCCAGAGTTGATGGAATTGGGGCAGGGCAGGCTAATGAGTAACTCAGGGAGAAGTGGCTGTTTGGTCTGGGAGCAGTGTCCTTCTCCTTGCAGGCAGGAATGGCAGAGGCAGATCGATGAAGCTGAATTAACTTGTGGCCCAGTCTCTTCCTGGAGTGCAGTTGGTGAGGAGCGCCTTGGGCACATGCCAGGGGGTGGAAAAGCAGGGTCAGGCATCTGGTGAGAATGAAGGCTCTGGACCCCATGTTGCCTGGCGCTGGATCACTGTTTACCTGCCTCTGGGGCTTACGCAAGGCCAGCCTTGGAGCTGTCCTGCTCCCCAGCCCCGCCCCACTGTCCTCTGTAACCGAAGGCGGGTAGGTTTCGGGTTTTCCGTGTTGAATCATTTAGAGCTCTGCTTTCTGACCCACCCCAAAGATTGTCTCAGCCCTCCTGGCCCTGACCCACGTGTCCTGGGACTGAAGGTGGCTGAGGGTAAGGAGTCCCTGGGTCCCAGGGGCACGTTCAAAGCTGCCTCTGAACAACTTGGTGCTCTCGGGTGAGGAAGGGCCTGTGTGCTCTGCTGAGCCAAGTCTGGGAACCTCCTGACCTGGATCTTGAAGATCAGTAGATATGCTGACAGGGTAGAGCTGCATTGTGAATAAATAATGTAACTTCTGAGAGCTGGCAGTCTAGGCACATCTGGTTCCAAAATTGACTGAGTAGGGCAAGGAGTCCAGGCTAGGAAGAGGTCTCGTTACTAGGACAAATGAGACGTGGCTGTGAGGACTCTTTGGGCAAACCTCTCCATTGCTGTGCGAGGCTGCCTTGGTTCAAGATACAACCTTTAACAAGTATTTATCCACATCCACCGTGTGGCAGGTCCTGGGGACACAGGAGTCAGCAGAAAGCCATGCATGCACGGTCTTTTATCCTCCAGGAGCTTATAATCTAGTGGGGGAGACAGACAGGAAACAAGTTATCAGTGTAATAAATATATAAAAATAAGCTGAGGCAGACTCACTGAAGGACAACTGTACAGCATGTCACGTGGTTCTGACCTAGATTGTGAGAAGGAATGGCTGGGGAAGGCTTCTCTGAGGAGGTGACATCCTTCTATGAACCAGACGAAGCTAAGAAGGTCCTGTTGGAAGTGGCAGCAGGTTTGTAGGCTAACATGTCGTCAGCTTTGTGACAGGTGTACATTGCTAGCTACATTCATATTTAATATCTTGTCATTTTTATTAAAGTATATCCTAAGCAAATAAAGTGCAAAGATATTGTGTATGATGACACATTTTTACAGTTGGATACACCCATGTAATTTTTGTTTAATTCTCACAGGTAATTTACTCGATGAGGTATTATCATTATACCCATCTTAAAGATGAGGAAACTGAGGCTCAGAAAAGTTGTGACTTGCCCAAGGTTATATATACAGCAGGTGAAGAGCAGAGCTAGGGTTCCAAGCCAGATTCTGACTCTAGTCTTATGCCTTTTCTACTGGATGAGTGGTTTGGAAAACCTACCCCTTTGTCTTGTGGCTTCTTTTCTGGTTCCATTTCTTACTTGAATTCCAACATAGGGCCCTGCCGACTAAATAGCCTGCTCTTTGTGTCTGAGTCAGAAGTTGGCTGAGGTCTTCCCCAGTGCCTGAATAGTGGAAGGAGAGGGGTTCTTGGGCTCATAGATGGGCTTTAAGGTGTTCATGTGAACTTCTTGAGATTCTGTGGTAAAGTTTGGGTGGGCTGCCTCCTGGGAGGAGGGTGCATTGCTTTCATCCTGTTCTCTCTGGAGCCTGGGGTGGGGGGGTGGTATTGAGGGGTATTTTTTGCTTGTTTTGTTTTTTCCAGTAAGGTGCTCCTCCCTCCCTGGAGGCAAAGGGCCTGGAATGCTAGGAATGCTCTTCCTCCAGCAGGAGACTCCCTCCAAGCCAAGCCCTTTCTCACCTGGAGCTTGTCTCTACTTTCCCCTCTCACCAGTTTCCTGGGCTTCCTAGCACTTCCACAATCCCCGAAAGGGTCCTTGCCAAGTTTCCTTGGCTCAGAGCTCCACAGGGAGGTTGAACTTGAGTATGTTTGTGTCTCTGGTACCTTAGAGGCGCCTTCTCCAGTTTGATGCTAGGCTCTGGTGGAGATTAGCAGAAGCTCGAGTTCTTATTTGCTTGGAGGAGAACCACTCCACCCAAGTTCCTGGAGTCAGAGCACACCTGCCACACATTCCATTTGCTGACACTGGGCTTGGGCAATATGGTCCTGGGGAGCTGGCCTGTGGGTGGTCTTGGCTCTGGTCCTCATGGACAAGTCTGCCTGCCCCAGGGGCCCTTGGACTGGCAATTTTACACATCATTTACATCTTTTTTCTTGAAAAGAAATACATCTGCATGGTTCCAAATTGACAAGGGACAAAAAGATACACAAGAGAAAGCCAGTCACTTCCTCATCCCTGTCCCTAGCCCTCAGTTCCCCCAATCCAGAGGCATCACTGCTATCAGTTTGAGTATCCTCCCAGAAATGGGATGGAATAACATGGGGGTCTTCTGTATTTGAAATGAGCTGAGGGAGTGGAGACCCCTTTGCTCTACTGAGATGGAAGTGTCTAATAGGCAGGGCTTGAGTTCTGCCTTGACCATGGTGGGGGAGGCACACGGTGGTATGTGTGTACGTGTGAGGATCAAGCAAAGTCTTTAAACTCTTGACAAAGCCAAGCTCCCAGGAATGCACCAGAGGAAATAGATTCTTCTGCATCATTAGGTCTCAAAGTGTGGTCCCTGGACCAGCAGCATTAGCAACATCTGAGAGCTTGTTAGAAATGGAAATCCTCAGGCCTCACTTCAGACCTACTGACTCAGACACTCTGGGGGTGGGTCCTGCAGTCTGTGTTTTAATAGGTCCTAGGGATGCTTCTGCTGCTCAGATCAAGTCTGCGAACCACTGTTGTGCACAGAAGTAACTGACAGGGCAATCACCTTCACCAAAGCTGGACAGGGGAGGTTTCTGTGCTTCTGCTTCCAGTTTCTCAGTTTACGCTCTTTTCTTCATCTCCTAGGACCGCTCCTGCCCGTGGAGCAGGCATTCACCATGGCCGAGCCCCGGGGCCCTGTAGACCACGGAGTCCAGATTCGCTTCATCACAGAGCCAGCAGGCACTACAGAGATGGGCCCCCTGCGTCACGCGGGGCGACGCCCAGCTAAAGATGCAAGAGCCAATACCTACGGGGTTGCTGTGCGTGTGCAGGGCATCGCTGGGCAGCCCTTTGTGGTGCTCAACAGTGGGGAGAAAGGTGGCGACTCCTTTGGAGTCCAGATCAAGGGGGCCAACAACCGAGGGGCCTCAGGAGCTCTGAGCTCTGACTCGGATCTCCCTGAGAGCTCCTGCTCTCGGGCCAAGGAGTTTGCTGGCCCCTTGCAGGACAGCATGTCTGATGAGGAGCCTGGGGCCCACTGGGACGGCCGGCTCCTCCGCTCCCAGTCCCAGGCCTCACTGACAGGCCCTGCCCGGGCGGGCCTAGGCAATAGGAGCACCAGCCTGCTGGAGCTGGCCCCCCAAGGAGCTTCCCCAGGGAGCACCATTGACACTGCTCCCCTGTCTTCAGTGGACTCACTCATCAACAAGTTTGACAGTCATCGTGGGGGCCAGGCCCGGGGCCGGACTGGACGCCGCATGCGTTCACTGCCCCCTGAACAGCGTAAGCGGAGCCAGAGCCTGGACAACCGGCTCCCACGAGACACCCTTGAGGAACGGGAACGCCTGTCCTCCAATCACTGGAGCCCTAGCACAAAACGTGACAACAACATGGGCAGCTTGAAACAACCGGCACAGAGCCAGAGCCCTCCCGGTGGCTTTAGCCGTTCCCGTCAGACCCAGGACTGGGTCCTTCAGAGTTTTGAGGAGCCACGAGGGAGAACACAGGACCCTGCCATGCTGCAGGTCAGACCACAGCCCTCCGCAGCTTCCAAACCCTGGACCCTTCTTGTCGGCCCTGACCCACCAGCCCTGGGGCCCCTTGCTGGTTCAAATAGCCGAGGGTAGAAAGTCTCTACCTTTTGTCTTTCACTTTTTCCATCCATATGGACAAGATTTCCATGGACAACATTGTAAAAGAGACGGAACAAACTATAGAATCACCATCCGCAAGCACGGACAGTTACTTGTCCTTTCCCAACCATTAACTGTGCCTTGGTCACTAGCGCTTGCTAGGTCTGTAGCACGCATATGGCAGGCGTGGAGGGTATAAGCAGCTTCCTGGTTCTCTTGCCAAAACTCCCACCATTGTCTCCCACTCAGAAATGCAAATAAGTGGGGTAGTGATTCTCCCCTGAGACAAAGTTAAGCCCATTCTAGTAGTAAATCACTTACAAACCCTAATATATATCTGTCACTATTGCAGAGTTACTTGTGACACAGCTCATAGCTGGTTGAGATTTGCTTGTTGGGGAAATTCTGGTCTGTGGCTCAGGCCTCAGAGGTGCTGCCTCCTTACCCCACTTGAGGCTTGTTCATTGTGCTTGAAGGGCCTTCTCTCCCAATTGCCACTTTGGGTCCATCTGCCCCCCACACAGACTTCATTTTCCTATTTCTTTGGGTTTGCTTTTTTGCAGTTCAAATCAACTCCAGACCTGCTTCGAGACCAGCAGGAGGCAGCTCCACCAGGCAGTGTGGACCATGTGAAGGCCACCATTTATGGCATCCTGAGGGACGGGTGCGTAGGGGACTCCTTTTCTTTCCTTTCCTTTCCTTTCCTTTCCTTTCCTTTCCTTTCTCATCCTCCATACTCTTTACCCTAACTTCCCTCATCTCTGTCACCTCTGTCCTCCACTAACCTTTGCTTCTGTCCCTTTACCCTCCAGAAGCCCAGAAAGTGACACCTCTGTGAGGAGGAAGGTCAGCTTGGTGCTGGAGCAGATGCAGCCTCTGGTGGTGAGCTGTCTTCCAGTGGGGACAAGGGTCAGGGTTAGGGCTTTTTGGGCCTCAGGATCTCGGTGTGGACTCTTCCTTCCCCCCATGTTTCTGGCAGATGGCTTCTCCTGGTTCTGCTAAGGCCTTGGCAGGGCAGGGCGAACTCACCCAAAAAGTGGAGGAGCTACAGCAAAAGCTGGACGAAGAGGTGAAGGTGAGGACAGGTTAGAGGCACAGGAGGGATAAAGAACCGCAGGGGAAAAGGACCTTGGCCTGGGCTGGCTTCTCCAAGCAATGGAAGGAGCACTCAAGTGTCCTGGGAGACAAGAGTACATGTTGGTCCCAGCCAGGACTTCTGGGCTTCGCTGGAGCTTAGACAGAAAGAGCACATTCACCAGGAGTCCAGCTACTTTTCATTCCTTGGTTTTGGTTTTTTTGGCAGTTCCCATCCTGGCTCTGCCACTTACTGGATGTCTAAATCTTGAGAAAAATGCGTACCTCAATTCTTTTAATCATCATGATAATGATGGCGATAATAGTAGCTGTCTGTTGGATATAATTTCTGTGGTAGGTTCTGCCCTGGATACTATGTGATAATTATAGTGACCCTGTAAAGTAGGCATCGTGAACCTTTTTTCATGATGAGAAGATTGAAAATCAGAGAGGTTAAGTGAATTGCTCAAGTTGCAGAGAAGAAATTGAAAAATTCAGGTTAGTCTTATTCTAAAGCCTTTGTACTCACCCTGCTTCCAACTCTTACACCATTGCCTGTGTGTTGTTGGTGCTCAGTAAGTGTTGAAATGTGACTCCTTTTGTTTCCTGGAAAGCAGTGTGGTGTAGTAGTTACATGGTGAGCTTTGAGTCAAACTAACAGTTCAAATCCTGGTACCCTTAGCTGTGGGCTTCGGAACATCTTGGGTAAGTTCTTTAACTGTTCTAAGCTCTTGTTTCCTTGACTGTAAAGTAGGGATAGTAATTGAACTGTATTAGTTATCTATTGCTGTGTAACAAATTACCTCAACACTGAACAGCTTAATGCAAACATCCCGGTGTCTGGGGGCCCAGAATTTAGGAGCAGCTTGGCTGGGCAGTTCTGGCTCAGGGTCTTCATGAGGTTCCAGTCAAAGGACTAGCTGCGGCTGTAGTCATTGGGAGACTTGACTAGAGTTGGAGGGCCTACTTCTAAAATGGCTTAGTCAATGGCTGCTGGTTGGAGGCCTCAGTTCCTTGCTGTGCGGACCTCTTCGTAGGGCTGCTTGAGTGTCCCTCACAACATGGCAGCTACCTTCCACCAGACTGAGTGAAATGAGAGAGAAAGGAGGGAGGAAGCTGCAGTGCAGTTTTGTAACCTAGTCTCAGAGGCTACATGTCATTTCCCCCTTTTTCTCTTTGTTAGAATAGAGTCCCGCCCTGGCTGGTGTGGCTCAGTGGACTGAGTGGCAGTCTGTAAACTAAAAAGTCACAGGTTTGATTCCCAGTCAGGGCACGTGCCTGGGTTGCAGGCCAGGTCCCTAGTTGGGAGCATGTGAGAGGCAACCTGATGTTTTTTAAAAAAAAGAAGAAGAACAAGAAGAGAGTCCCTAAGGACAGCCCATACTTAAGGGGAGAGGCTTCACCTTTGAAAGGAATGTCAAAGAATTTGTGCATGTATTTTAATCTGTCATAAATACCAAGGTTTAGGGGGAGGGAAAAAAATAAATAAATAAATACCAAGGTTTATTATGAGGGTTAAATGCAGATAATCTGCCAAGTCCCCTAGTATAGTACCTGTCATATAGCGAGTGTCAATAAATGTTAGAATTCCCATTATTCCTGGTCCTTCTCAGGGGCTTTCTCTACTCTCTATCTCCTTTTATTTCCCTTTTCCAGAAACGGCAGAAGACGGAGCCATTCCGGGCTGAGCTGGAGCGGCGACTGGAGGAGAAGGCGGAAGAGTGCAGCCGGCTACAGGAGCTGCTGGAGAGGAGGGTCGGGGAGGCTCAGCAGAGCACTAAGGAGTGAGTGCCACTGATGGTGCACGTGGGGCTGCACCGGGCCTGGTCGGAGTTCGAGGGTGCCCAAGGGCCGAGGGAGACGGGGAGTTCCCAGAAGCTGAAAGGGGCAGACAGAGATGGTTTAAAGATAGGACCTCTCTCTTGACCTTCTCCATCAGTAATGGTGATGGTGCATGAGTTAGGCTACCTCTACCTCAAGTTTTATGTGTAAAATGGGGTTAATGATAGTACCTGCCTCACAGGATTGTTGTGAAGATTCAGTCTTTCATTCGGCCGATGTCTTTGCAGTGCATGCTGTGTGTGAGGCACTGATCTAGAGTCCCTGGGGTACATCAGTGAACCATACAGATGAAGAATGCTGCTCTTTAGGAGCATGGCTTCAAGTGAGGGAGAACAGACTGTAAACAATAAACATATTCTTAAGTATATTTTTCAAATGTGAAAGGGGGTAAGTTATATTAGATCAGGAGGGCCAAGTTGTGGGGGAGCAGGTTACAGTGTTAAATAACGTAGTCGGGGAGGGCTTACTAAGATTTGAACAAAGGCTTGAAGGAGGTTTAAATGAATTAATATATATATAAAGTGTTTACAAAACTGCCTGACTTATATTGTTCAATAATGTTGTCTGTTGCTAATTATTAGGCTCCAGAACATGAAGCTCCTCCTGGACCAGGGTGAAAGGGTACGACATGGGCTGGAGACCCAGGTGATGGAGCTGCAGGACAAGCTGAAGAAGGTCCAGGGTCCTGAGCTTGCTAAGGAAGTGTTAAGGAAGGTAGGGAGCTTCGTTTGGTACCCCAACCTCTGCTTCCTTTCAGCTAAATCATCTTCAAAGTATGGGGAGTACTCCTTAGTGTGCTTTCAGACAGACCCAGTAGAGCCCAGAATGGTGGATTTCCTTTATCCTAACAAGGCATCTTAGAGGGCAGAGAGCACCTGGTACCATGCCTAACAGATTATAAAGTGCTCAATAAATATTTTTTGATGGGCTGACTGAATGAATGACTGGACAGGTGGATCTTAATAGGTGGTCACCTCTGTACTGGCCCCTTAACTTTCCCCAGGACCTGTTAGAGACCCGGGAACTTCTTGAAGAGGTCTTGGAGGGGAAACAGCGGATAGAGGAGCAGCTGAGGCTGAGGGAGCGAGAGCTGACTGCCCTGAAGGGGGCCCTAAAGGAGGAAGTGGCCTCCCGTGACCAGGAGGTGGAGAGCGTCCGGCAGCAGTTCCAGAGAGATGCAGAGCAGCTCCGCCGGAGCGTGCAAGATGCAACCCAGGCATGTGACAATAGAGTGGTTGGGAAGGGGGCTGCCCTGAGGTTTTGGTATTTTTGGACTTTTCATGCTTGTAATTGGAGCTCCCCCTAAAAGACATGTGTGAGAGGTAATGAAAACCTCCGTCAGGAAACCTACAAGGGCAGGGGAGGGTGTGCAGGCCAGAAGTACCAGAGGGTGTGTAATCTAACCCCATGGGGAAGTAATGGGGGAAAGCTTCCTGTAAATAACAGAATGATGGACTGTGACTTGTGGACAGAACTTTCTGTTAGCATCGAACCAGGTTCCACTGAGTGTCAGGGGATGCAGCTGTTGCCGCTGGGCCTGAGCCTCCCCTTCTGCATGCTCATACTTCGGTTTGAAGTAAGCTCTCCCCTCTGAGCCTCCTGGTCCCCTGACTCACCCGTCCCTAGGACCATGCAGCATTAGAGGCTGAGAAGCAGAGGATGTCGGCCCTGGTGCGGGGACTGCAAAGGGAGCTGGAGGAGAGCTCAGAGGAGACAGGGCATTGGCAGAGCATGTTCCAGAAGAACAAGGAGGAGCTTAGAGCCACCAAGCAAGAGTAAGGACCTTGACCCTCTCCCAGGAATACTTAACCATGATTCTTATACATATCCCACTTCCTTTCCACCCATGCTGTGCTCTCTACTCCCCCATTGCTCAGTCTACTCTTTTTTATATCCACTTTCCTCCCCTGAGCCTGGGTACCCAGTGTATTAGCCTCCAGGGAGGTGGCTTTTATTGTCTTGCTAACCTCTCTAGGCAGGTGGCCTGACCGAGTCCCTTTTCCCTTTCAATTCACCTGTATGGTCTCAGGCTGCTGCAGCTGCGGATGGAGAAGGAGGAGATGGAAGAGGAGCTTGGGGAGAAGATAGAGATCTTGCAAAGGGAATTAGGGCAGGCCCGAGCTTTTGCTGGAGATTCTCGCCAAGCAGAGGAGCTCAAGAAGGTATTTGGGAGTTGGGGGACAGAAGAGCAGGTTGGGGTGGTGGGTGCCTGCCTCACTTATCCACAGGGGCCCCCACACAAATGTGGCTACCTCCCTCGTGCTTGGTTTGCAGGCCTCATGCTGCCTGCTCAGCCTTCCCTCTCTCCAGCACACAGTCTTTGATCCAGCAGGACTGAGGGCTGGTCTCTTGAGCATAGAGGTTTCTAGTGGAAAGGCCTCTCAGTGGCCAGGTTGAGCAATAATATATCCAGAGGCTGCTGGCTGCTTCCCAAGAGACCTCATGGGTAGCGACTTTTGAGTGGATTTGTGAAACTCCAGGGTCATTTTTTGCAAGCTTGGAAACCTAACTTGGCCACGTAAGAGTTGCTCTGCCTCTCAGAGGATACTTGCTAACTACATTTGTGAAACAAACGTTCACAGTTAGAATGCCACTTTACTTACAGTGAGGACTGTCATTACACGGACTAGGGTACCTGCCCTGGCGTGGCCAGGGCACCTGCATGGGAAGTCACGTGGTTATCTGAAAGCTGCTTGGAGAGTATATAGAGTTTAGACACAGAATTAAGTGCTTTCTCTAAAAAGTGTTAAGGGCATAAAATTGAAGTGAACGCACAAATAATTTCTTCATATTCCTAGGTTTAGTTTATAAAGGACAGAAAAACAACTAATTGTTTTGGGAAATGTAGAAACTTAGAAAATACTTCCATGAATCTTAGAGAACGCCCCCCCAGGCACTCTTGTAGGTCTCCCTTCCTCTGACTCACTGTGCTGGCTCCACGGGCTGTACATAGGAGGTGCTCGGTGAACGAGTGTCAGTCAATCAGTGCTCATTTGTCATGCCTTTACCGTAAGACTGCCTAATTGTAATCAAGGTAATCACACTTTCACATGAGTAAAGAAACATAACCCTATATGACGATTTCCCACATGCATAAAAGCCTAGCTTACAACAAAATATTTGGTAGAGAAAAACATAATAAATGTTAACCAGATATACTTTGGTGGTTATGAAATCAAAAGCACTCTTCAAATGTTAAGATATTTAATTTAAAATATTGTTACAAAGTGAACAGAGATCAAGGACAGTCTGAAATCTCTTCTCTGTATTGGCTGGCACGGTGGGCCTGGACATCTGCTGATGCGTTATGCTGGATAAAGCTACAAAATGCTGAGTTCCATTGATCTCACACATTAAGTGTGTTTTATCAGGTATTTCACCAGCAAAGTGCACATTAGGAAGCAGACTAACCTAGTGTGATGTAGACCATATATTGTGCTGTTTTTCTTTTTCTTGTGATTAGTTGGTAGTTTCTCACATGGAAGACTTACTGTATTATATAACCTTTCAGAATAATTACGGTAACTTTCTGAATTCCAGAAGTAGCTAAGAGCTAAAGAATTAGAATCAGAACTCATATTTAGTTTTTTTTTTTTAAACAGAAGTGGAGCAGCACCAGTATTTATTGTGCCACATATTCTAGTTTTCAAAACGTTTTTTTTAACAGCCGATCCTTTTTTATCCACACTGCCATCTCTTCTCACTCCACATAGTTTTCTTGAATGGAGATTTATTTCATATGCCATAACATGCACCCTTATAAAGAGTGTAAGTTAGTGGTTTTAAGTATATTGACAAAGCCCTACAACCACCACCACTACCGAATCAGAAGACATTTTCATTGCCACAGAAAGACCCCTACCATGGTGGTCCCCGCCCCCCTGGCCCGGCAACCACTGATCCGCTTTCTGTCTGCGGATTTGCCTGTTCTGGACGTCACATTTACACGGACGCCTATAATGTGATTTTTTTTTTTATGTCCAGTTTCTTTCACTTAGCGTAAAATTATTCAAGGTTTACTCATGTTGTCGTAATTGTCAGGACTTTACTGTTTATGGCTGGATATACCACATTTTGTTTATCTGTTCACCAGTTGGGTCATTTGGGTCATTGCTCCATTTTGGCTATAATGAACAATGCTGCTATGAACGTTCATGTACAGGTTTTTTTTTTTTTTACTTTCTATTGATTGATTTGTGTGAGATAGGGAGAGAGATCAATTTGTTGTTCCACCTAGTTATGTATCCATTGGCTGATTCAGCCACCCTGGCTACCCTGCCAGGGCTGTCTGTCTTCAGTTCTCTTGAGCATGTACCAAGGAGTGCAGTTGCTGGGTCATGTGGTAACTCCATGGTTAACTTTTTGAGAAGCCGCATACCACTTTCCCAGGTACCCACACCACTTTACATTCCTTCCAGCAGTGTATGATGGTCCCTTTTCTCCTCATCCTGGTATCCCAGGCTGGCCCTCTGTCCTGTCGCCATTCCCCTTCCCTTCTAGGAGCTGCGCCGGACACAGGAGGAACTTAAGGAGCTGCGGGCAGAGCGGCAGAGCCAGGAGGTGGCGGGGCGACAGCGGGAGCGGGAGTTGGACAAGCAGCTGAGGCTCGAGGCTGATCGAGCCCGGGGGCTGGAACAGCAGAACGTTCAGCTACAAAAGACCCTCCAGCAACTGAGACAGGACTGTGAAGAGGCTTCCAAGGCAAGGGGAGTGGGCACAGGGCTTAGGAGGTGGAGGCTGAGGGGTCTGGAGGGCTGAGGAGCCAGAGGGCGTGGAAAATTACCTGTCATGGGTATGTACAGACCAGATCCTTGGTCCTAGGTGTGTGGTTAAAGCAGCCAGGATTCGGCAGGGGGAGGCTGGGCTGTACCTGGTGACACCCACTGCATCTCTGTAGGGGCGGGGTTCTCAGGGAAGCCTCTGGTTGGCGGCACTACCCCACTTTAAGTCCAGTTCGTGTGGCCTCTTTGGCGGGGGAGGGGGGTTTCCTGGGAGTGGTCAGGAACCTTGAGCCCTGGGGTCTGAGCCGCCACTCTGAACGGCCGCAGGCTCAGATGGCAGCGGAGGCAGAGGCAGCAGTGCTGGGGCAACGTCGGACAGCAGTGGAAACGACGCTTCGGGAGACCCAGGAGGAAAATGACGAATTCCGACGGCGCATCCTGGGTCTGGAGCAGCAGCTGAAGGAGGCTCGAGGCCTGGCGGAGGGTGGGGAAGTGGCGGAGGCACGGCTCCGGGACAGGGTGCAGCGGCTAGAGGTCAGTGTTTCTGGTGACTTCGAGCTTGGCTCCTCCAGGCTCCTCCTCCTCCAGTCCGGATGGCTAAATACTCAGCCATGACTTTTATTTTGCCTTCACTGTGTTACTCTGTGCCTCCAAACCCTCTGTTCACCTTGGATTTATTGCCCGGAGTGTGCTTTGGTGTGAACGTCCCAGGCTTTGCGCTGGTATTTTTGTCTCTTATCTCCTGACTTTTGCATGTTCTGTGTCTGGATTTCTTTGCTACTTCTTCTGAGCCTGTTTTCATTGCCCACCCTTTTCTTCCTCATCTCTCCCACCTACTCGCCTCCAAGCTAGAGGTCAAGCTCTGCTTTCTCTCTGTCCAACCTTTGTGTCCCAGGCAGAGAAGCAGCGGCTAGAGGAGGCCCTGAATGCAGCTCAGGAAGAGGAAGGGAGCCTGGCAGCAGCCAAGCGGGCACTGGAAGTACGGCTGGACGAGGCCCAGCGGGGGCTGGCCCGCATGGGGCAGGAGCAGCAGGCACTAAACCGGGCCCTTGAGGAGGAGGCGAAGCAGCGGGAGGCGCTCCGGCGGGGCAAGGCTGAGCTGGAAGAGCAGAAACGCTTGCTGGACAGGACTGTGGACCGACTGAACAAGGAGGTGGGACATGGGGCGGCCTGGGCTCAGGAAGAGACCCAGCTCCTTCAGAAGCTTGCCTGGGGTGACTGGGTGGATATGGGTCAGAATGTGCGCTGTTTACTTTCCTCCAGTACATTGTTGGGGAGACCAAGGTCAAATCTTCAAAGAGGGGCATCCTCCCTCCCTCCCCACAGTGCTTTTTCCCTCCCCCCAACATCCTGTTCCCTCATGGTCTTGATCCTTGGACATATCTCCTGGAATTCTCCCTTAGAAATCTATAAGACTTAAATGTAAGAATCCTCAGTGGGAGGATTTTATATTTGGGGTAGGGGAAGGAGAAAGGAAGAAGAAATAAATTGCTTGTTTTCAGCTAAGGTTGTCTTCTTAATCTCCTACTTCTACAGCAAACACTTAGTGTAGTTCATCAATTCTGAAATGTACATTTTATCATCTCTGAAGCTGAGTTTTGCCTTACAATTATGATATATTGTAGTTCAACTGGCAAATTTTTCTTAGTGGTACACCTTATTATAATCATTATAATCATTGGGGTTTGCTGAAATAAGGTCATTTAAGATTTACTTTGTATCAGGCGCAGTTGTAAGTACTTTGCATAATTAACTAATGTAATTCTCCCAACAACTTTATAATGTAGGTACTATTATTATCCCATTTTACAGATGGGGAACTGAGACCCAGAGAGGATAAGTTAACTTGCCTATGGTCACACAATTAGTAAGTGGTAGAGCCAGGATTTGAACCCAGGCAATCTGTACATTACTAGTAGCCATACTAGGGTCCTAGGCCCAGGACTGAGCAAGAGAGGGCTGCTTTGGCAGGAAGGAGGCTCTTGGCAAGTATTGGGAGGCTGGGCCCAGAGAAAGAGCAGAGGTATCTGTTAAAGAGGTGGGTGTCTGTGTGTCTCAGCTGGAGCACATTGGGGATGACTCTAAGCAAGCCCTGCAGCAACTTCAGGCCCAGCTGGAGGATTACAAGGAAAAGGCCCGACGGGAGGTGGCAGATGCCCAGCGCCAGGCCAAGGAGTGGGCCAGTGAAGCTGAGAAGACCTCTGGGGGGCTGAACCGGCTTCAGGATGAGGTAAGACCTTAAGTGATAGGAGGGTGGGAACCTTCCCAGTGTCCTTGATTTGAATGAAGGTCATTGCCTCTTAAATAAACCTGTAGCCTAGGTCTGACCACTTCGAATGACATACTAAGGTGGGGAGGTGGGGGTGGGGAGGGAGTAGTCCACCCTAGATATAGACATCTGTAGAGCAGGGATTTTCAAATTCACCTGCACTTTAGAGTTACCTGGGAAGATTTTTAAAAATTCCAGTGCCCAAGCTGCATCTCATACTATTTAAATCATCATCCTTGGGGATCAGTAGTCTAAAATCATCTCTGGTGGTTCCAGTTTGTGCAGGGAATTTTTTAACAATAAAGAAAATGAACTAAAAGTCAGTCTGCTTTTTATTATCACCATGTGCTGGCAATGCTAAACAATGCCCGTGGTGAACTGTTTCTCCCTGAAGGGGCAGACTGCTTCCACCCCAGTCCCCGCCTTCTTCTTCGAGTTGTTGCATTTTCTCTTCTGCCCAGACCCAGAGGCTGCGGCAGGCCCTGCAGGATTCCCAGGCCGATCGGGATGCAGCCCGTCTGGACAAGGAGCTGCTGGCGCAGCGGCTGCAGGAGCTGGAGCAAGTGGCGGAGAACAAAAAACGCTCCCAGGATGACAGGACTCGGCAGCTCAAGGGCCTTGAGGTGGGGACATTGTGTGGTGGCCTGTGGTGGTGGGAGGGGGAGGCAGCCTGGGTCCTGGCACAGGTGGGACTTCCGTGGGCAAAGGAGCCAGGACACTCTGAGCTTCCTTCTCTTGGAGGGAGCAAGCACTGGCAGCTCACAGCTGATGGACTTTATTTGACTATAGTGTTTTCTTTTTTTTGAGGTTTTAATGTTACTATTTTATTTTATTTTATTTTATTTTATTTTTGTTGTTCAGTTACTGTTGTCTCCATTTTTCCCCCTGTTGCTCTCCCTTGTCCTGTCCAATCCCTGCTCCCAAAGACAGTCTCCACCCCACTGTCCTTGTCCATGAGTCTTTCGTATATGACTGCAGTGTTTTAAAGAACTTTGAATTAAATGCCAATGTTTAGAAACTTATGGATATCACACAAAGATTTGGATCTGGCTTTTTTTATATATATTTGGAGAATATGGTAATGCTGCGCTTGGAGTCCTGAGTCTTCTACGTGGCAGCGGTGCTCAGCAGCGGCCTTTCCCTTTAGAGTAAGCAGTGGTCTTCCGTTTACCATCTTTGGCAATGATAATAACAACAACAGCAATAGCAGCAGCAGCAGCAGCAAACACTTCTGTATTGTGCTCTGTGCTTCGCACTTAAGACTCATTTCATCCTCAGAATACTCCTGTGGGCTAGGGAGCCTTGTTTTCTCTTTTGTAGGTGAGAAAAACTGAGACACGGAAAGGTTAAGTGACTCTATGGCCGCTCTGCTGGGATAAGCAGTGTATCTGATCTGCACACCCAGGCTGGCTGGCCCTGAGCCCACACTCCAAGCCTCTGTGTGGCACTACCTGGCTCAAGTGTGCTTCCTCAGTCTGTACCTGGTGCATCAGGGTCTGACTTTCTCCAGCTCAGCCTTGGCTTGGGCACTTTGGCGTCTCTGTTTCCCCATCAGGGAAATAGGGCTGCCCCACTGAGGAGACATAGACTCAGGGGTGTGTCATTCTGCCAAAAGGCCAAGACCACTGCGGGCCCCACTCTTTCCCCTTGATGCCACACCTGGTCAGCAGAGGGCACAAGCTCTGTGGCGGCTCTAGGACCGACAGGTCATGGGGATGTGCGAGAGAGAAAACTATAGAGGCCTGTCTTTGAGAGGGTCCTGACTGGACTTTGGCATTCTGGTGTCCAGCATTTGGGGCAGAATTAACTTATTGTCCTTCCTCCACAGGAAAAAGTCACCCGGCTGGAGGCAGAGTTAGATGAAGAGAGGAACACTGTGGAGCTGCTGACTGACCGGGTGAATCGCAGCCGGGACCAGGTAACCCCTTCCTCACCCCACAGCTGCATCTGCCTCTGATGACAGAATCTCTGGGCCCTCTCAGAAACAGCGCCACCTTCCATCTTTCATAGTCTGGGGAGTTCTGTCTGCAGACCTGTGCAAGGCTGGCTTTGTTTCAGAGTCTCCCCTGCTTCGGGAAGGGTTGGCAGGTTGCCTCAGGTGGAGAGGAGCCAGGAATTTGAGTGGAGGAAGCAGCCCTGGTGACCTGGGCTACTGTCTGACCTGGGTCTGGGCTGCTTCCATTCAGAACAGATGTTAGTTCCTGGTGGGACTGAGGAGACCCTGTTGAAATTATGTGGTCCCTCCCGTTTGAATAGGCTGTGATTTCTTACCTGGGAACTTTTGGGTTTCAGGGTTCAGAGAGCAGCCTATAGTTACTCTGCCTCACTTGGTTGAGCTTGATGGTTTATTGTCAGCCCTTTCCAAGTCTGGTTCCTCTCACCCAACCCCTAGGTAGACCAGCTACGAACAGAGCTCATGCAGGAGAGGTCTGCTCGGCAGGACCTGGAGTGTGACAAAATCTCCCTGGAGAGACAGGTGAGGGGCAGCAGTGGGGAGTCATGGGGATTGATCACAGGAGGTGGGTAAAATGACCATGGAAGGGACCAGAAGAAGAGTGCTGACTGGAGGTTTCCTGTCCATCTCAGAACAAGGACCTGAAGAGCCGGTTGGCCAGCTCAGAAGGCTTCCAGAAGCCCAACAGCAGCCTCTCTCAGCTTGAGTCCCAGAATCGGGAGTTGCAGGAGCGGCTGCAGGCTGAAGAGAGGTGAGATGAGCCCGTATTTCCTCTCTGCGCCGGGGCTTCCCACCTCTGGGGCACGCTCCGTCATCTACCTCAGACATGGCCAACCTGGCCTGATCTATTGGGAGAACTCTCTTGACAGAGCAGAGTTACAGAAATTCTAAAATATGAGGGATGTTGTTTATCTCCCCAGTTCTTTGGATTTGCCCTGGATCCTTCCTATCTAACTGTGGGGCTCATGACTGAGAGAGGTTTTAGAGGAACTAGAGGCCAGGTAGGGTTTCCTTTAGAAACAGTGGCAGCCACAGACATGCTCCACCATCCGAACACTGAGCTAGGGGAAATGCTTCTCCCCTACTCCACCATCTCAGGGAGAAGACAGTTCTGCAGTCCACGAACCGAAAACTGGAGCGGAGGGTTAAAGAGCTGTCCATCCAGATTGATGATGAGCGGCAGCATGTCAATGACCAGAAAGACCAGGTAAGGACCACAGCCAGGCCCAAGCAACCATTTGGCCAGTACATACTGCATTTGCTTGAAGGCCAAGGTTGGCCCCATCTCATAGGTCTTCTGGACTTAGACTTTCCTTGGGTAAGGACAGAAACTTGACTGAAAGGCCTGGATTAGAGGAGTCATAGAAAGCACATGTAGTGAGTGCCTATGATGTCCTAGCTTCTCTTTCTGAAGTGTTACACATGTATTGTTAACTCATTTAATCCCCAAGACAAACCTGTGAGGTTAGGGAACTGGTCCATGGTCAGTATTGTTCTAGGGGAAGTGATCCCTCGTCAGGATTGCTATAGGGGAGAATCTCAGGCCATGGTGGTGGCAGCTGCTTTTCTAATGTGGGGACTTGCTATCCATCCTGCCCAGCTAAGCCTGAGGGTGAAGGCTTTGAAGCGGCAGGTAGATGAAGCAGAAGAGGAAATTGAGCGACTGGATGGCCTGAGGAAGAAGGCTCAGCGTGAGCTGGAGGAGCAACATGAAGTCAACGAACAGCTCCAGGCCCGGATCAAAGCTCTCGAGAAGGACTCCTGGTATGGGCTGTTTTTCTGCCCCTGCCCCTGCACCTGTGCCTGCGCTATCGGGACAGTGGAGCGGGAGGGGGATGGGCGGTCCTGGTGGATATTTACAGAGAGGAGGATCTCTCGGATGGGACTTCAAAGTCACTTTTTTCTGGCTGGAAGCCAGTATGATTGATTACCTTTTAGTATCTCAGCCCCCATTCTATACCCCATCTCCCAAAATCTCTGATTAGTGGGGGATGTTGGGAGTAGCTATAGGTCTTAGAAGAACTGGAAGTCTCTTTCGCATGAAAAGGGTGGTTTTCTAAATTTTTCTATCTCTGTTACTAGTATTCCTTTCTCTGACTCAGGCGCAAAGCTTCTCGCTCGGCTGCTGAGTCAGCCCTCCAACATGAAGGGTTGAGCTCAGATGAGGAATTCGACCGTGTGTATGATCCTTCCTCCATCGCATCACTGCTTACGGAGAGCAACCTGCAGACCAGCTCCTGTTAGCTTGTGGTCCACACGGACCCAGAAACCATGGTTTGAGGCCTATCTTGGCCAGCCCTGCTCTGCCCTGCATCAGGTTCCTCATTCCTGCGGGGGACCGAATCATTTAGACCTGAGACAGGGAAGGGTGTGAGTGTTGGTGATAAAAGGGCATCAGCACTAAGGTGGTAGACAGACTCCTGTTCCTCTGGAGGAGTGGGTATTTTATTTGGCCACCTGAGCATGTTAAGTGCCGAGCCCTCCCTCTTCTCCCTCACAGCGGCAGAATGATCAGCATATAGGTGAGGGAAATTGAGCAGGACAGGAAGGGAGAGAAATTGCCATGTATGTAAAGCTTTATTTCTTTAGTCCTTATTAACCCTCAGGCTCAGGGAAGTACCCTAGGTGATTCTGCTCCCTTAACTTTTGCAACTTGCTTTCCTCCCACTCTGTAGCAGGGTGAGGGGGGCGTTATGGGTAATGGACACGCTGGCGTGGCTCTACCTGCTCCTCGATGCTCCTCTTTGCACAGTCATGGGGCCCATGTGGTAGTCCCCACCCCCCTCCAGTCCTTTTTCTTGTCTTTCTCAAGCAAGTGGATCCAGGAGACCCTTTTCCTACCCTTTCCATCTTTACCATTCCTAAATTCCTTATTTCCTCTCTGCCTTAGCCACGGTGAGGAGTAAGGATACTCTTCTTGCCTTTTATACCCACACATTCATACCTCTCCAGGGTCCAGCCTTTTCCCATCCAGGGCCCTCAGCCTTTCCTGTGGTCCCAGTGACTGGTGGAGAGAGCTACTGGCTTCTCTGCTGATGAGCCCCTGGGTGAGGGACTTTGGTAGTGCCACGATGAGGTGGTGGGACCTGGTTCTGCTCAGGGTTTCCATCCTTCCTCCTCTCCCTCTGTGACTGTGGATATGATTATAAGGTGGTTGTATCTGAGAATGCTGACAACTGTCTACACAAATTGAAAAGCAGAGATTTCAGCCCTCACTGGTGTGGTTCAGTGGGTTGGGCATCACCCCACAAACTGAAATGTTGCTGGTTCAATTCCTAGTCAGGGCACATGCCTGGATTGTGGCCCAGGCCCCCAGCTGAGAGTGTGTGAGAGGCAACCAATCAATGTTTCCCTCACACACTGATGTTTCTCTCCTTCTCTTTCTCCCTGTCTTCCCCTCTCTCTAAAAATAAATAAATAAAGTCTTTAAAAGAAGAAAAAGCAAAGATTTCAGTCCCTCCCTGTATATCCTTTGTTGTGACTTCTCTGACCAGATGTGCCCATTCTCAATGAGGAACCAAAGGACCCTCATCTCAGAAGTTAGGACCTGATACAGGGCTTCCTAACTGGGTCTAGAGGCAGATTCTTCATAGAAATGGGAAGAGGCAAAGCGGGGTTTATTCCTTCTTTGGGATTTGGGGAGAGCCAAGCCCTGGTGGGGAAAATGTAAGGGAGATGATTCACCTCATCTCCTAAGCAGGCTTTGTGAGGAGCCTGGGGGAAGAAGGCTGTTCTCACCAATGACTTGTGATTTTGTGATTTAAAAAAATTCTGTGCAAATCAAATATTTTCTTCCAAACCAATCCAGCCTTGATTTTTTATTTTACATTAAATATTAAAATTATATCTATACTGAAATCCTTGGCTTGTTTTTTCATTCTTTTTCCTTGCTTATTGGGAGGGCCATGTAGTATGAAGAAACTATTTTAACTGCACAACTTGGAGGCTGAAGCTGGAGTTTTCTTTACCCACTTTTTAGAGGCCCTTTACAATAGATCAGATGGAACCTAGGGATCTGGGAAGTTTGTGTGTATACCCCTCCATTTTCTCCTAAACAAGCTTCTGGGAATAGCAGGGCCAGTAAATGCCTTTGAGGGTTAGAGGAGACACCAGAACTGGGTTTTATTCCCTTGGGTCATAGGAATATCCCCAGCATTCACCTCCAAGGTACAAAGGCACATCCATTCCTGCCTGGCACAGACCCAGTCACTACCCGGGAGATAGGGAAAGGGAAATTTCAGTCATCCCTACCCTTGTGTTGTCTTGAAGAGGAAGCTAGCTGTTCACCAGAGCCTATTGCTGGATTCAGGGGCACTGCCCACTCAAGAGTGTGTCAGACCTCCTGCTTACCTTCCATGTGGACCATAACCTGGTGGAGCAGCCACCTGCAGAAAGCTGGACTGGGAAGAGGCTCCAAAGTCTTGCCTGGCCTTCCTTTCAGACCCTTAAGATGCTAACCTGGGGTTGGGGAGCAAACACCACTGGAGAAATCGAAGCTCATCCTTTCACAATAATACAAATTCCTTTTAAGGATTGGTGTCCCACCTCTCCCAACCATAAAAAGGCAGCTTTGGTATAAAAGCTTCTGCAAAACAAGCCCCACCCAGAGCCAAGCTGGCTTTGACTTTGGCCTGGGCCTCCTGCCAGGGAAGGGCACCTGCCAGACTGGCTTAGGCTAGTCTGAGTGAGCTGGCCCTTGGTGCCTGCGTTTGTACGGTAGAGGAAATTTGCTCAGCTTCCCAAAAGCCTACAAACTGGCCTGTAAGTGGGGAGAGGAGAATGTCTGGAAGCTCTTTTCCAACTCATTATGTAGGGCCAGGCAGGGTGATTCTCTCTCACCAATACTGATCTTGGAGTTTAAAGGATGACAGCAAAACTAAGAAAGTTTGAGATACACCACACGTTAAACAAAACTTGAGTAAAGTAGCCTCAGGTAGCACCCAAGCCCCACCTTTATGTAAATCCGAGCTAACGCAGATGGGCGTGCCCTGAAGCCTCTAGGCCACGCCCATCTCATTTTCGCTCCCTCGGTGGCGAACGACGCCTTAGGGGCGTGTCCTGTCGCCAGTCCCCGCCCCTGACGCACCTATACAAGAGGTGGCTCCGCGCGTTCCCCCCTCGTTGGAGCCGGCCAGCTGGACGGTGGGCTAGGTGTCGCTGCCCACTCGGGAAGATGAACGGGACGCGGGGCTGGTGTACCCTGGTGGACGTGTCCCCGGAGGGGCAGACCGCGGTAAGAAAAAGGGGCAGCACCGCCTCACTGCCTCCCCAGCTCGGTGCGTTTCGTTCCCAGTTCCGCCGCCCTGGCGCCCCGCGGCTAGTTCGCTGACATCACCTGGTGCCGGCTCGGTGCGGTCAGCTCCTCGCGGCGGTTCTTCTCTCCTTTCTCCCGCCCTGCGGCGGGCAGTGGGATTCTCGGGCAGTCGCGGGATAGGATTTTTCTGAGGCCCGAGGACTCCAGGCGTCCCTGCTCTTGGGGAGGACCCTGCGGCTCCGGCCCGGCCCGGCGCGGGTCTCCGGGCGCACTGCTCAAGCGTCCTGTGGGCGGTTGATTGGGTTGGTTGGGATGATGTCCCTGCGCTCTTTTGGGTCCCGACGAGGGGCATTAGGCTTTTCTGTGGGTCCTGGTGATTTCCGCGGCCCTTCGAAGAACTTCTAGGTACTCTGGGTGATTAGTAACAAGACAAAGGGTAGAGAGTGAAATCCTAGGGCATGGACTAAGGGATGGGGCCGAGGAGGACTCCAAGAACGCCGAGAATGGCCAGGAAGGGTAGGGCTGTCTCCCCTCTGCTCGGATTTCTCCTTCCCCCTTGCAGTTCTCCTGCTCCCTTCCCCCTGTCGGTCAACTGATAGCTTCCCGGGACGGTTTGTAGGTTTTACTTCCGTTTCCAGCATCCAAGCCCAGGGCAAGGAGATGCCAGAACCTGGGCTGAGAGGGCAAGGGAAGTGACCTACACGAGGATTTCTGGACGGACTGAGGGTGGGGGAAAGAGGGGAGTTCTCCGGTGCTAACCGGTCTGCCCGGCTCCCATCACTCCGTTTCCCCTCTCCCTGTCCTCCCCCGATCCCCCCACCGCCCCCCGACCCTAGCTGAGCCTTTGGGTTTTCCCCTCGGAGAGGCAGAAAAAGGTAATTTGTGACTGAGGGTTTCAAGGCCCTGCCGGGTAACTTAACCCAAAATGGTGTGTGTACTACTATTTCATTGATTTCCAAGCTGCTGTGGGTGAGAGTGAAATGGGAGCCAACGCAATGGGGAGTTTGTATCCCTCCCTCCACTCTGTATCTGATTCCCATCCCGTCTCTGCAAGCCCCTGAGGTAGCCGACCCATCTGCACCTAGATTGGTTCTTCCTCCAAGACTACTTACAGAGAGCCCTGACCGGTGTGGCTCAGTTGGCTGAAGCGTCTTCCCAACGACTGGTAGGGGCGAGAAGGAGAGGGCAGCCGATTGATGTTTCTTTCTCTCTCCCCTTTTCTCTCTTTCTAAAAGCAATGAAAAAATGTCCTTGGGTGAGGATTTAAAAAATACATTTGTAGAACAGTTGCTCATTTCAAGTTACGGTAGAGATGACCACTGTTCACAGTCCCCTCTCCCATTTCTGCCCCAAAACCTTACAATATAGGTCCTGCAACCTACCAATCTCGGTCCCCCAGTCCCTAGTCTCTGTAGCCTGCCACTTCCCAGCTGTGGGATGCTGGAGAGATGGAAAACATCCATTTCCTATTGTGTCATGCTGATGTCCTACCCCATGCTCTTGCTCACTGTTTTGGTGGGGCTGAGGCAGTGCGATGGGTATGAGGAAAATAAAGGAGAGAGGCATTTGTGCTTCTTTTTGTTTGCTGTAAAAAAGAGATCCAGAAAGGTCCTAAGACCAAGACACTGGCCTTAAGATGAATTTGAGTGATTTGACACCTGCTTTCATCCCTTGGTGTTTTGCTGCTTGTCCAGTAGGGCAGGAAGTTGGTAGTAAAATCATGAGCAAGGAATTCTAACCATAGTTTGAAGCTAACAAGAGACCTCTAAAACAAAGGAGACAGAAAATCACTGGTATTCCTTCTTCCTAGGCTGGACTTGAAAGTTATTTTACTTCAAAGGTGGGAATGAAATAATCATTGCTCAGATCTGATCTTGGAGACTTTCTGAGCTCTTAAGCAGGACAAGATGATAAACATTCAGTCCATCATGATACAAGCTTTGTCCCAGATTCCTCTCCTCTGAGCCAGCCCGCAGATAGAATTTATGGCTCTGGACAGTCCCCAGGAACTGCCACATACGCACACCATTGAATGAGTGCTCGGCACATGAGCAAATGAGTGAGTAAAGGAACACACATTTCTGCTGATGTCAGCAGTGCAGACAGTTTAGCCGATCGGTGCGCTCCAGTGGGAGTTGGGACTCTGGGAGTCTGTTGGTGTCTCCCCACCAGCCAGGCCACGCGCCTTAGCACACCACACACGCACAAGGAGATGTGGCTCGTACACTCTCTGGGTTGTTTTTAGTTGTTGGGGGCAGATGCAGCAGGCATAAGGAGCCAGTGTGTTCCAAACTGCAGATCATAACCACCAGCAGGTCTGAAATCAGCTTAGGGGGGTAGAACCAATATTAGAAAAGAAATAGATTTCAACTATATGACATTATGGCAAAAACAAAACTGTGGAGACAATAAAAAGATCAGTATTTGCCAGGAGTTTTGGGGGTGGGGGGGTGAATAATGGATAGAACACAGAGGACTTTTTAGGGCTGTGAAAGTCCTCTGTGACGTAAAGATGGATGTGTCTTTATATTCTTGTCCAAACCCATAGAATGTATAACACCATTCACTTCATTAGAGTGCACCCTAAGGGGAAGTATCGACTTTGGGTGATGATGATGTGTCAGTGTATGGAGGTTCATCCTTGGTAAAAAGTAAAAATTAAAAAAAGCACATCCTGGTGAGTGAGGTTGATAACAGGAGTGTGTGTGTGTGTCGGGGGAGTAGGAGGTATGTGGGAAATCTCTGTGCCTTCCGTCAGTTTTGCTGTGAAACCCTAAAACTGCTTTTTAAAAAATTGTCTTAAAAAAGGAAAGAAACAGAATGAACACTCTCAGAGTGTTAGGGCAGACATTTCTGGCAGAACTTTTGTGTCAGGTATATATTTGTATACATAGCAGGATTGTGATGTAAAATGTATTTGTTAGGTTAAAAGTTTGCAAAGAACTGTGGTTACACTGGCAAATCAAAGCACAAGTCAACCTCAAACATTAGCTATTTCCATTAAGTTTCTTAGGTTAGCAGGAGAGGAATTTATTAGAAGGAAATGGGCATCTCAGAGAATTTCAGGGAAAGCTTAAAAAGCCTGCACCAAGGGAGTCCTGGGGCCTGTGTGGGTGGAAGGAACTAATGGAGAGTTTCTACTTTTAGGTGAATTGGTTCCAGCCGTTTTAGGTCTTTTTGCCATTCTGCTTAAAATTCCAGGAGGGTGCCGTGCGGTTGGCTTCCTGACCCCTTGGCGGAGGGCAAGGGTTCCTGGATGACATGCCCATCAAAATAACCAGTGAGGGAGGGGGACTCTCCAAAGCAAAACCCAAGTGCTTCTACTGTGCAGGATGGAAGCTGTGCGGAAAAAGCAGCAGATGTTCACTGCCTTCGACTTTGGTCGGCATATCTCTGATTTTCTTTCTTTTTCTTTTGAAATCATTTTTCAAAGGAAAAAATAGGCATGATTTTAAAAAGATCTAATAGCAAAAGGCTTTTAAAAGAAAACTGGCAAGCAGTTCCCTGCCCCAAATCCTCTCCATGAAAGTAACCGCTTTCAGCACTTTTAACTCTTTTGTGTGACGCTTACCACGTGTTTCTAAATAATATGCTTATAGTGATACTTGTGAATCTGTCAGTTTTAGACATCCGTTGATTTCCTGCTGCAGGCATTATAGGAAAGTTTATACTCCCACCCCTGACAGCCTCTCCTTTTCTTCGCCCAGCCTCTTAATGTAATTACATCACAGTTTTCCGATAAACTGTGACTTCTGTGATTTCCGTTAACAGCATGGGGTTAAGAGCCTGCTTGGGCATCTGACCCAGTGTGCTGTCAGGGCTTCGGTGTTGGCTTTGCCCAAGATCACTTCGGTAAATGGCTTAATCTCTTCCGTCTCGTTCTCCTCAACTGTAAAACTAGCATCATAATCGCACCCTTCTCATAAAGTTGTAAGATTCAATAAGGTAATGCACAGGAAACGTTAAGCACAGTGCCTGGCCCATGGTAAAATGCTCAGGCATTAGCTATTCTTTTCTGTTTGCTACTTACTGGCTTAGACTAGACTGTTGTACCCCTGGGCCCCTTGGCGGACGGATAGCGGAAGCGTCTGGGAGCTCTCCGGTCCGGTCACGGTCTGCTCCATCTCATTAGGTTGACATTTGTTTGTTCTTTTCTGTTCCTTTCTCCTTTCCTCTGACAGTGGAGGAAGGGGATACCTGAAGATAAGAAGGCGCCCTGAGTGACCTTTGCTAGTCCCAGCGCAGCCAGGCGTAGACAGAGTGGTGGTCGAGGTTCGGATTCTGGCTTTCCTCTCTGGGCCCTCCTTTTTCTGACCAGGGGCAAAGCAGCTGGTGTCCCCACGAAGGGCTCTTTGATAAGGTGATTCCCTTTAAATAATCTGTCAGCATTTCCCATCCTTAGATAGAAGCGCTTTTTTCATTCTTTCTAATTTTATATCTTGATCAGTCTTGGCCAGAGAGGTTCTCTCAGTGCCATGGTGGATTTGGAATTTCTTTGCCTGCTGCAGTCAGAACGTCTGTCTTTACCCTGGAGTAGGTATCCTTCCTTTAGGACCTCAGAAAGCTGAATTTGTCTAACACCAAGGCTTTGCTGAGCCCCAGTCTTTTTTTTTTAAATATACATGTGTAACTAAATTTGTGATTTGTTGAAGGCTTACCCTGAACCTCATTTTTTATAACAGCTTTGTTGAGATAGGATTTACACACAGCACAGAGCACCCATTTAAGATGTACAACTCAGTGGCTTTCACTACATTTGCAGAGTTGCAGACTCATCAGCACCACCGATTCTAGATCGTTTTCCTCACCCCATCAGGAGACCCCGATTCCTTAGCAGTCGCTCGTGCCCACCTGCTGCCCCAGGCCCTACACAGCCACCAGCCTACCTTCTTTATGGGTTCGCCTGTCCCAGATATTTCCTGTGTGAATCTTTGAGACTGGCTTCTTCCAATTAGCATGATGTTTTTAAGGTCGATCCGTGTTGCGACATGAGTCAATATGTACTTCGTTACTTTTTATGACTGAGTAATATTCTATTGTATGGATATATTATCACGTGTTCATGGTGGATAAGTGTTGGTGGACATTTGGGCTATTTCTACTATGTATGAACAATGTTGCCACAGACATTTGTTGACACATCTTTGTGCTGACCTTTGTTTTCGTTTCTCTCGTGGAGAAATACCTAAGAGTGGAATTGCTGGGTCAGAATATTTGCGTTTTAAAATCGGATTCATCTGGAGTCCTTGATGCTTACACCAAATGAATGAATGAATTCTAAAATGGTGGAAGCCATGGCTGTGTGACACCTGGGTGGGGAAGAAACTCCTGGGCAGAGGAACCTTTCAAGTTTGGTGACTGGCTCTTCCTTCCCCTGTGACACCTGCCCGTGCTCACACCATAAATTTCTCCTTACACCATTTCATCTCCCTCGTTCATTGCCAGATTCTTATTTCAGCGGCACTGATGCCTCCGGGCCTACCAGGAATCTGGGGGATCCTGGGCTCTGCCTGACGATCTGGGACAGGAGGCTTACTCAGTCACCATGCATTTGGCACCTGTATTGACCCACATTTCTCCAGGGTGTGTATGTCTGTGACCCAAATGGTTTCAGTTCCAGGCACATGTGCTCAGAGCAGGTGGGACGAGCTTCCCTGCTTGCTGTTCACTCTGCTCTGTGCCTCTTTGGTTTATGCAGAGTCTTGTGAAATACGTTTCTTTCCTAGGGGCGAGGAGGTTTAGTTGGGAAAATGGATATGTACTAGGGAGGCTGGTGGCCCAGATTTAAGCCTGGCCTGTAGGGGCAGAAAGAGGAGAAGAAAATATAGGGCAGGATGGGAATGGGTAGATGAAGGAAGAAAAAGGAAATGGGGGGGCACAAAAAGCAAAATATCACAAACAAGATAGAAACTAGAGAGGGCAGGGTCACTGGTTCAGCCCTTGGAGGGGGGGGGGCACTGAGGAACTCCCCTTCATCCACATTGGCTAGGCACTAGGCCGATTCCTGGAGAGAGACTGGCTCGGCAAAAGGGCGTCTCCTTCAGAGCTGAGAATGTGGGAGCCCACCTTCCTCTGTGTCCACACTCTCCCTGCCAGGCCCCAGCTCTAGGTAACGAGAAGGCCTGCTCCTTTTGGGGTGCCTAAATCCTTCCTTCTCGTTTCACCTCCCAAGCACCCTGTCAGCCCTCTGAATCGGGGATGCCCAGCCCGTGGGACTGGGCAGGTGGCCAGACAAAAAGCAAACTCCTGTTTTGTCGGCTAATCTGTGGGAAGGAGTGGGAGTGATTCCTTGTGTCATTCCCAATAAAGGGCCATTTCTAGCCTGGAGAGCTCTGCAGAAGGCAGGACCAGGGCGCCTGATACCTGCAAGCCGAGTGGGTTGGGAGTCTTAACAGAGGGCGGATAGGCCCCCAACACCCCATCTGGCCCTCTTTGACTTTATTGGGGCTTTCCTCCCCCTGGCCTTTCAGAGCCAGTGTTTCAAGGGGTTAGCTATTCCCATTTCTCAGAGGGGGACAATTGAGGTGGCTGTTACTGCAGTGGCTTGAGAGACCACGTATATTCGGATGGGACAAGTTAGGGACAAAGCGATGGAGGAGTGGGTTACTGGATGAAGATGAATTAAGGATGTTCATTTCTAGCTCAAGGGCAATCTCCACATCCCTTACTTTCTCTTAGAAAGACCCTTGGCCCTCATCTACCACCCAGTCCTCATGGCCCCCACAGAAGCCTGGGGAGTGGGATTTGGGGAAGCCTGGACTTTTCCCATAGATCTTCCCCTGTTCGCATGAGCCTGTGATGTGAGAACCTCTGGGGCCTCCCTGTTTATCTCCCTAGCGTCTAGATCTCTAACCCTTGGCTGTGTGTTTACCCCTCCCTCCCCGCTCTGCCTGGTGAGTCACGCAGCTGGAGATTTGTTTGAACAGAGTGAGAGGCTGCCTATAATTTGGAGGTGGCTGGGCTTCTCCCCAAGACTGTTTATGGGGTTAGAGGCTGTTACCTTGTGATTAGCGATTAGCTCTGATCCTTTTTTTTTCCCCTGGAGAAGAATGCTCCACTTTGTATCTTGCCTTTCAGAGAGTCCCCAGCGGGGACCACCCTGCTAGACATTTTGGGGTATTCTGAAAGCTCTCTGGAGCCCACTAACAGTCATGAGGTCACTCTTGCTCCAGAAAGCAACCAGTGGCACCAAGCAGAGAGGTGCCCAGGTTTCCCTCCTGGGCTCTGGGTTGGGGTGGTGGGGTGAGGTCTCGACCTTGGTGACTGGGTTCTCTGATTGCAGAGGATGAGGTGCCAGAGAGAACCCTAGATTTGCCCATAGGCTCCATTTAGACAGTTTGTCTCATTCACTCCCCTCCCTCGCAGTCTTCCCAGAGCTCCTTGGGAAAATGATGCTGTCTCACCTTCGTGAAGTGATTTATGGTTTGCAGAGCACTTTTACCCTCAGGCAGGGTGGTTATCATCATTCCCATTTTGCAGACAGAAAACTGAGAGAAAGTGATTTGCTGAAGGATGAATAGCTGTCAGCTGGACGAAGACCTCACATCTGACTCCTGGTTTAGTAGTTTTTCTCTCTCTTTTTGTATTTTATTGTAGGAGTGTGGCACAAATACATTTTTGTTGTTCAAGGTTAAAACACTGTGGAAGTGTATGGAATGCAAGTCTCTTTCTCTTCTGCCCTTCTCTAGAGTATGGATGTTCGGCGCTTTTTCTAGGTGCTTATTTTTAAGGAATGCCATGTGGCGTGATGGCGAGCAGCATGGACTATGGAGCACAGGTCCTGGGCTTGAATCTTGGTTCTGCTCCTTACTAGTTATGTGACCTTGGGCAAGATACTTCACTTCTGTGCCTCAGCTTTCTCTTCTGTAAAATGGGGGTATTGATAACAATACCTACCATGTAGTATTGTGATGAGGATCCAATGAGTTTAATATATGTCAAGCATTTAGAACAGGAACCAATAGGGCTCAACACGTAGTAATTGCTGTATATATAATAGTTGACAAATACGACTGCTGTGAAAAATATATGTATACTTAAGTATAGATACTTAAATGAGAAGTCATATTTTTTGAATTAATTTGCAACGTGCTTTTATGCACTTAATATATCTTGAAGATCTTCTCCTGTTGATTGTAGAGGTTTATCTGTCAGCAGTGCAGTTCCAAAGTATACTATTCCGTGGTATAGATGTTGCCAGACTGGTTTGTTCACTCATTCACTTTCTAAGAGAATATTTATGCTCTTTCCAGTTTTTGACCATTGTACATAGTATTGCAGTCAACAGTTTTACACATATGTCTATGGTCAGATGTACATGGATTTTCATAGGCATATTTCCTAAAAGTGAAATTACTGGGTCAAGGGGTTTACAAAATATGCAAACTCCATTAATATTGCCAAATTAACTTCCAAAATTACTTTTACGAACTAACACAATCTCCAACCATATATGGATTAGTCCTTTTCCCTTCATCCTCTCCCAGCCTGGGTGTTATCAGTATCTTTTTTGCCATTCAGTTGGTCTAAAAAGTGCTATTTCTGCAGGATTTACATGAAGAAAAGCCAGTTGCTTTACTGAAAAGCAAGAAAGAAGATTCACCTATACAGACACCCATGTAGCGAATACCCAGTTTACCAATACTTTTGAAGCCCCCGGGGTCCCTCCTAGATTCTCATCTGCTTCTTGCCCAGAAGTGATGACTGTCTTGAATTTTCTGTTTATTTCCTTTTTGTTATATTTACTACATGCCCAGGTAATATATTGTTTAATTTGACATATATTTAACTTTATATACATGGTATCATCTCTATTCTGTAGCTTGCTTTTTCACTGAACATTAATTTTGAGATTCATTCATATCAATGCAAGCAGCTGTTCATTTATTTTCACAGCTGTATGTCATAGACTAACATGCCAGAGTTTATCATGTATTCGCCTGTCAGTGGACCATCTGGGTTGTTTCCAGTGTTTCGCCATTGCAGGCAATGCTACTGTGAGCATACTTCTACATGCCGTATTTTTACACTTCTTAAATCTACAAGTTTAATGAAATCTGCCCCCCCCCACCGCTCCCAGTAATAACTCATTATTGTTTTGTTTTGTTTTGTTTTTGTAAAGATTTTTGTTTATTTTTAGAGAGAGAGGAAAGGAGGGAGAGAGGGAGACGTGTAGTTACCTCTTGAATGCCCCACACTGAGGACCCAGCCCATACCCCAGGCATGTGCTCTGTCCAGGAACCGAACCTGCGACCCTTTGGTTCACAGGCTGGCACTCAATCCACTGAGCCACACCAGCCAGGGCTCATTATTGTCTTAACTTGCATTTTTCTGGTTACTGGTGAGGTGGAGCATCTTATATGTATCCATTAGTCACCTTTATTTCTTACAGTTGCCTTTCTTAGTCTTTGCTCATTTCCCCCCTTACTCCCGTCTCCTTTTCGTGTCTGCTTTCTTCAGTATTCCATACTGCTTCTCTACACGGAGGAGTCGGAGTTTCTCAAAAACAAGGGAATTGGGGAGATGCCTGACCCCAGTTCATGCAATACATTTTTTGAGTACCTACTCTAGACCAGGCACGTGCTAAGTAAGTTCTCATTGTTGTTACGGAGCTCATGATTTTATTGGGGGGATGTAGGAACATGTAGTTATGAAGGAATGGGGGTGGGTCAGTGTTAATAGTGTAGGATGTATGGGCCTTAGCCGGGTAGCTCAGTTGGTTAGAGCATTGCCCTAAGATGCTAAAGTTGTGGGTTCGATCCCTGGTCAGGGCACATGCAAGAATCAACCTGTGAATACATAAGTAAGTGGAACAACAAATTCATGTCTCTCTCTCCCTAAAATCAAAAAATAAAAATTAAAAAAAATTAGTGTGGTGTGCAGGGAGTGGGCTCTGACTTAGGAGTCCTGGGACAAGACCCTCAGAGAAAGGATGCCAGAGCTAAAGCCTTGAAGGCTGAGGGGGAATTTTCCAAGGAGACAGGGAAGGGAGGGTGACCCGGAGGGAGTAAACGATGTGTGCACCAACGGGGAGGTGGGAGCATGTATTGCATGAGAAGAGTGATGAACAGAAGGAAACGTTGGGTCGGGCGCCTTTCTACAGCTGGGTTAGGAAAGTTCAGGGAAGTTAGGGAGTAGGGTATAGGTCGGGTACTGGTGGGAGCCAAGACTTTATGTGATATAGACAATGAGGGGACTTCAGTGCCACAATTGGGAGTTTTTTACTTTTGTTTGCCTTTTTAAAAAACACTCTCTTTAACAATAATACGCATACAGAAAGTGCATGTATCATAAACGCACAGCCAAGCAGTTTGCACAAACTGGCCGCGCTGCTTTAACCAGCTCCCGGGTAAGAAACACGCCAGGACCAGCAGCATGGCAGCCCGCTTGTCCCCTTACTGGTACCACCTGCTCTCCACCCTGAAGGGTGGCTACGCTCCTGACTTCTAAAGCGAATATTAGTTTTGCTTGTCTTTATACTTTTTATGTTTGTGGAGTCATACACTGTACTTTTACATCTGAATTCCTTTGCTAAATATTTCTGTGAGCTTTATCTCTGTTGCATGCTCATTATTTTTGTGTGTGATGTTCCTTTGTATGGCTGCGGCCAGGCTACTTTTGATGGCTGTTTGGGTAGTTTCTAGTTTTTGGCTATTAAAATGCTATTATGACTGTACCAGGGTATGTTTTTATGGGGAACATGTGGGTCGACAGCTAGGAGTGGAATTGCCGTGTTAGAGGGCATGCATGTGTTCAACTTCCGCAGGTTTTCCAACGTGGTTGTGGTAGTGAGCGGTCCCACCGCCAGTGTCTGAGTCTCGATGATTCCAAATCCCCCAACACTTGGGGCTGTTGTTTGTTTTCAATCCGAGGAGTATTTGTGCTCTTACTTTGCAGTGCTAGTTTTTTGATGTGATGACTAATGAAGTTGAACCCTTTTGTTATGTTAATTGGCCATTCGGATATCCTCTTCTGTGATGTGTTTATTAAGGGTTTCTCTGCCCACTTCTCTGTTGGGTGTGCTCTCTTGCTCTTTTTTTTTTTAATATTTTATTTATTTATTTTTAGAGAGAGGGGGAGGAAGGGAGAAAGAGAGGGAGAGAAACATCGATGTGTAGTTGCCTCTCGCACACCCCCTCCTGGGGACCTGGCCCACAACCCAGGCATGTGCCCCGACTGGGAATCGAACCGGCGACCCTTTGGTTCACACGCCAGCACTCAGCCCACTGAGCCACACCAGCCAGGGCCTCTCTTGCTCTTTTTCTCTCCTTCCCCGCCCCACACCCCTTTCTCTCTTTTTTAAAACGGTTTTTTTTTTTAAAGATTTTGGAATCATTTTAGATTTACAGAAACATTGCAAAGGTAGTACAGGACATTCTTGTATGTTCTTCACCTAGTTTTCCCCAGTGTTAACATCTTTTATAATAACCGTGATCTGTACATCATAAGTAAGAAATTAGTGCATTGGTGCTGGCACAGTATTAACTAAATTACAGCCTTTATTTAGGTTTCACCAGTTTTCCACTAATGTCCTTTTTCTGCTCCAGGATCTGGTCTGGGATACCACATTGTATTTAGCTTTTTATTTTTATTTTTTGTCTTGTGGACATTCTTTTTATATTCTGAATATCCTTTGTTAGGTATATGCAGAGTGAATGCCTTCTGCTCTGTGGTTGCCATGAACTCTCTTAGTGGTGTCTTTGATGAACAGAAGCTCTGAATTTCAATGTAGTCCTATTCATCCTCTGGGGAGGGTTTTTGTGCCACATCTAAGAAGATCTGTGCCTCTGTCAAGGTCAAGGCCAGGAAGATGTTCTGTGCTTTCCTGTGAAGTCTGTATTGTTTTGCTTTTCACATTTAACTCAGCAACCCACTTGGAATTGATGTCTGTATATGGTGTGAGGTAGGAGTTAATATACATCTTTTTCATAGCAGGGCATTTTTACATTAACCTATAAGCATGTAAGAAATTCTTTTGGAAAATATTTTGAAGAGGAGCATTATTTCAAACTTTGAGGAACTGGCATTTTTGTATACCAGTGACTTTTATGTAAGTCGCTATGTTCTCACTTAAGCATCGTGTTCTATTTTACCAAATAATAAACTAAGGCTGAGACCGAAAAGATCTCTATACACAACAAAGGAAAGCCAGAGCCAGTATTTGAACCAAGGTCAAAGTGTTCCAAATGCTACTCTTTTTCTGTAAAGATGAAAGAAAGTCAAGTTGAGCTTCTCAGATAATGGGCCAGGCAATAAATCTGGTAGTGATCTAGCTTCTGTTGTGTATCATCTCATTCTGTCAAAGTAAAATATATTTCTAAAATAAAAAATAAAATGTAAGAATTAAGAAGAAAAAAGGAAATTGATAATCACCTTCATGAGGGGGTAGATTGAATAAATTATCTTAATCTATTCAATGGAGTACTAGGAGCCATTAAAAGCCAATTTTGAAGAATGTTTAATGTGATGGAAATTAATGATGAAACAGTAAAGGGGAAAAAAGCTGTGTACAGTGGTATGCCTTTTAAAAATCCACATAGAAAATTTTTAAAGATCACTAACATTTTAAGAGTGGCTATTTTGGGGTAGCAGGGATTATCAGTATTTATTTTCTTTGTTATATTTTGAAATTTTTGTCCCTGAAAGTATTAATGTTTTTTTCCCAGGTAATTGTAGATGCAGCTGTAAGAAATAATGGAGATCTCCTGCTCCCTTTACTTAGTTCTCCTCAGTGGTAACATCTTGCAAAAGTATATACATTGTCACAACCAGGATAGTGACATCAATACGGTCAAGATACAGAGTCTCTCCCTCACCAGGATACTTCAGGTGCCGTGTTAGAGCCACACCCACCTCCTTCCCACCCCCATCTTCTCCTTAACTCCTGGCTCCCTTCTCCATTTCTGTGATTTTGGTATTTCAAGAATCTTAATGAAATGGAATTCCATAGTATGTAACTTCTTGTGATTGGTGTTCTTCCCTTAGTGTAATTCTCTGGAAATTGTTGTTGCATGCATCAGGAATTTGTTCCTTTTATTAAAAGTAATTAATACTTTTTTAAATATTTTATTTATTTATTTTTAGAGAGAGGAAGGGAGGGAGAAAGAGAGGGAGAGAAGCATCAACGTGCGGTTGCCTGTTACACGCTCCTAATCAGGGACCTGGCCCGCAACCCAGGCATGTGCCCAGACTGGGAATCGAACTGGCGACCCTTTGGTTCACAGGCCAGCGCTCAGTCCACTGAGACTGAGCCACACCAGCCAGGGCTAAAAGTAATTAATAGTTTTATTGGTAAGTTTTCCATGGTAACGGATGTACCACAGGTTAGAACCATTCACCTACCAAAGGATATCTGGGTTGTTTCTAGTTTTGGAGCATTAGAAATAAAGCTGCTATAAACCATGTACAGGCTGGGCTGCCCCAGTTTTCCCCACTCCCTCCGGGTGTGAGGAGATGGTGCTTTAGTCAAAGTGCACGCCTGTGTCCTGTGGAAAAGTTGGCGGCCACTCTGGCTCTTTTAAAATCATTTCCTCTCTTTTCTTTTGTAATGTTCTCTTGATCTAGCTGCCATGGAGCACTCAGCATGCCTTTGGCCACCCACAAGGAGTTAACATAAGGGGCAGTTGCTCTTGGAACACAAATAACTAAGAGGCAGAGGCCGGTGCCACAGGAGGCCCTGCGAGCTGAGGGAGGGAAGGAAGCATGGAGGAAGATGTGACATTTGAATGTGAGCTCTTGAGGGCCTTGCCGATGCCCCAGCCAAAAACTGGAAGAAAGGCCATACAAAAGAAAGGGGGTGCTGACCGCAGAGTCACTGAAGTGAGGAGCACCAGCAGAAGAGGCGGACTGGCCCAGACCGTGGGGAGCCCTCAGTGCCACACTGAAGATCTGGCTTTTATTTGTAGTCATTAAATGCCTTTGTAAAACCTGCTGCATTGCCAGCATTGGGAAGGCTTAAGGGTCATGTGGGAGTGTCTTTGCAGTCTTTCCTAAATTTGAGTTTGTTCCAAGAAGTGGGGGGAGGCTAATATTCAAGTACCTCCATCTTATGTGGCAGAGAACAGCCTCCACACATTTTCAGTTAATCTTGAAAAAAAAGGCCCCTCAGGTGGATGGTAGGTTCTCATTTTATAGTGAGAACACTGAGAGTCAATGTCTGACCACAGAGGCGGATTTCTTCCCCCAGGGGCTCTTTCCTGGTAAGGAGGACGGTTGCCCGCCCACAGAAGCTTCTCCCAGCTCCTTGGGCAGACTCCATTTTTTCTTTCTTGTTTCCTTCCAACAGACGTTTGGGAGGTTCAGAGGGTGCCTTTAAATCTGTCGAGGCTAAGATGGCATTTATACTTCTGGATTTCTAGGCAGGGGATGATCAGATGACCTCAGGGCACTTTTATCCTTGGGTCTTCATTGCCTGGAGTCTATGCTCCCCCTGCATGCTGTCACAGTATCAGCATCGATGGTGGAAGAGTCCTTGGGGATGCTTGCTTAGCACATCCTCTGGTTTTTCTGGTTGGAGCCAGAGGCCCAGAGTAGCTAAGCTTCTCATCTGCCTAGACACATAACAGGTTTTCGGCAGGGTTTGCTCCATTCTGCCTTGCTGACGTCTCTCAATGTTATTATATCCCCAAATCTCCAGTCCCTGTTCCCCCTCTTACCACATGGCTGTTTCCCTCAGGTTTTCTGCTGTCCCCACAATGTTGTTTTTAAACCTTCTTTGAGTTCTAAAAGAAAATCTGCTTCTTCCTTTGAAATTGGGCTGATCTCTAGGTAAATACCTATTGTCTTGCTTGCTTTCATTTGGATAACTTCTGTGTGGCTCATAGATTTGGATTCAGGTACCTTCCTACAGTTTGATTCAGGAAAGAACCCTAGTCTTGTAAAGTGCATCAGTAACTTCTTGGTTGACTGTTAGGCGTGGAAATCCTGGATTGGGGCTGACCAATTCAGGGTGCCCTCTCCAGGGTGCCCTCTCCACGGTTGGGGAGAGGGGGAGCCCATGCAATGTGCTTTCTGCCATCTGGGGACCAGGGTAGTCCCTCTGGAGTTGCAGGGAGCAGGGTGCTGTGAGGCCTCTGGTGCGGTATAAAGAGGCCCCAGAGACATCCAGCCACCCAGGAGTGGCCACCAGATCTTGGGAAAGCTAATGTCACCTCTCCAGACTTCAGCTTTTCTTGTTTGTGAAGTGGCGATAAGGCCCACGCCACAGGACTGGCAAAAGTGCACCTGTACCGGTAGTGGACTAAAGGTAAAGGTTATTGTTGCTGGCATTGTCATTGTTAGGGCAGCGCGGACGTTCTCAGACTGACTCTCCAGAGTGAGCTGACAGGAGGTGAACTTGAACACGTAGCCCAGAAGGTATGGAGGTTTCTGGTGAGGTGGCCTCCTCCCCTTAGCCAGGTCTCCTTCCCTGCCACTGGCCCCTCATCCCAGGGCTGCTGGGAGCCGTCTCTGTCGCTGTTGGGGAGCGTTTCTTTTCAGGCACACCCAGCTCACCTCAGCATGGTGCACTGCTTTGGAGGAGGGGGAGACTCGCACTAAAATTAAAACTAACTTGCAGTTTCTACTAATTTTCCCTGTCCGGTGTTCTTGCTGCTGTGTGGCTTCTGGCAGAGGCTCTGAAACGAATTTTTGGAGGGGAAGGTATGATGAATCCTTCAAGTCTTCTGAGGAGAGGGTTTCTGCAAAGGTCAAGGTGCAGAAGTTCTGTGCTTGTCATATGATCTCCGAGCCACTTTTCTCTCTCTTTCCCTCTCTCAGGTGGGCAGGAAGACCTGTGCAGTGGTGTCTGGCTACTCAACCAGTCATTCAATGGCCTCAGAACTGGTGGAGTCCAATGATGGACATGAGGAAATCATTAAGGTAAGCCTAGTCCACCTCCACCTTTTCTCCCTTCGTTCTCCATTACTGCATGTGAGAGCGAGCGGCCGGCTGTGCTTATGGTTTGACTAGAAGGACCAGACCTGTAATGCTAGTTCCTGACTCTCTCCTGGGAAAATCCCAACAACAGGAGACCGCAGTCCGTCTGCATGGACTGTGCTGCGACCTGGGCCCAGGCTCTGGGGAGGTGGGGGGGCCTTTCTAAGTGGTTGTCCGTGTTTAGGTGCTGAAGTTACGCAGAGAACTGGGAGGTGTGTTCATGAAACTTAGTTTTAAAAATTAAAATAATTTTTGGGCTTTCTTTTTTAAGAAAACAGCTTTTTGAAATACAGTTGCCATACCATACAATCAACTTAGTTAAAGAACACAGTTCAGTAGTTTTTAACATATTCGTGAAGTTGAGCAACCAACACCACTGTTAATACCAGGACGTTTTTGGTCACTTCTTCCAGCTCCTGGCAGTCACCAACCCACTTTCTGTCTCTGCAGGTTTGCCTCTTCTAGACATTCCGTGTAAATGGAATCACACAACGTGTGTCCTTTTGTGCCTGGCTTTTTTCATTTAGCATGTTTTCAAGGTTCAGCCATGTTATAACATAAGTCAATATTTATTCCTTTTAATGGCTGAATAATGTTTCCTTACGTGGCTATCTATATCATGTTTTGTTACCCATCCATTAATTGGTGGACATTTGAGTACTGGTAGTTTCTGCTTTCTGTCTATTGTGAATGAGGGGCTCTGCATGTTCATACACTAGTTGAACATGCATGTGAACATGTTTTCATTTCTCTCAGTATGTATCCAGGAGTAGCATTGCTGGGTCATATGGTGACTCTACGTTTATTCTTTTGAGGAACTACCACATTTTCCCCAAAGTATCTGCTTCATTGAGCATTCACACCAGCCATGTATGAGGGTTCCAGTTTGTCTGCATCCTCACCAACACTTGTTATTATCCATTGTTTTGATTGTAGCCATCCTAAACGCTGTGAAGTGGTATCTCGCTGTGGTTATAACTTGTATTTCTCTAATGACATTTTTTCATATGCTCACTGCCCATTCGTATATTTTTTTGGAGAAATATTTTCTGAAATCCTATGCCTCTGTAAAAATTCAGCTGGTTTTAATTGTTGAGGTATAACAAAGATTACATAAAGACATTCTTTATAATATCCTGAATGCTAGATCCTTATCAGATATATGATTTGGAAATATTAAAACATTTTTCTTATTCTGTGGTATTTCTTTTTACATTTTCTCGATGATGTCCTTTGAAACAAAAGTTTTTAATTTGTTGAAATTTGATGTATGTATATTTTTCTTTTGCCACTTGTGCTTTTGGTGGTGTATCTAAGAAGGCTTTGTCTAACCCAAGGCCACAAAGATTTATTTCTCTTTTCTTCCAAGAGTTATAGTTTTAGCTCTTATCATAGGTCTGTGATTCATGTTGGGTTCATTTTTGTGGTGGTGTGAGGAAGGGGTCCAACTTCATTCTTTTGCACACGGATCTCTATTTTTACGAACATCATTTGTTGAGAAGATTGTTCTCTTCCCATTGAATTGTCTAAACACCCTTGTCAAAATCAGTTGAGTGTATTTTTACTGTAGTAGTATTATTTCTGGATTCTCAGTTGTAGTCCATTGATCAGCATGTCTATCCCTATGCTAGTCACACTCACTCTGATTTCTGTGGCTTTATAATAGTTTTATTCTTTTTCAAGATTGGTTTAGGTATTCAGAGTCCTTTGCATTTCCATGTGAATTTTAGGATGTTTGTTAGTTATTGCAAAGAAGCCAGCTTAGATTTTGATAGAAATGATGTTGAATCTGTAGGTGGATTTGGGGAATA